>JAQIVF010000591.1:0-20186 GCA_034698365.1 Steganacarus magnus
GAAAGTGGTCAGAAACCATGGGGTAAAAAGTCACTTTATGCCCTACTGGGGCAAAAACTAAATTAATACAAAATCGTGAAAGTGGTCAGAAACCATGGGGTAAAAAGTCACTTTATGCCCTACTGGGGCAAAAACTAAATTAATACAAAATCGTAAATGTGATCAGTTGCTATGGTATACAAAATTAATTTATGCCCCAATGGGGTAAAAACTAAGTAATAATAGCACTTTTTATTACTTTTTTATTAATTACTTACACAAACTGAGTTTTTAATTAAACTGAGGTAAAATTAAACTGAGTTTTTACCCCATGGAGAGAAAAACTATTATCTATACTGTAAACGATGAGTACCGGTATTAACACACACTTAAAAGCTTATTTAAATATACAAACTAAACTTATATTTTATGTGATGGTATTAAGTATAGTCATTAGATGCCAGTATTGCGTGATGTTTTGTAAATTTTGTGTGTTGTCAGTGGCAGCACAAGTCATTATTCGTATATTTGCTGTAAATAAGTAAACGCCCAGCAAAATAAAGTTTGTTTTAATAATTAGTCTTTTTAAGTTCTGTTAAATACCATCTATTTTTATGATGAATGAAATGCGACGAAGAGATAGTTTTGATAGATTTGGTGATGACTTGTGTGAAGAAATATTGCGTTATTTGCCATTAAGTGGTTGTTTTCGTTTACAAAGCGTTTGCAAACAATTCAATGCTAAAATATTTAATAGACAAACTCGTCTATCATTATTTGATGGTGAACTGGTTTGGGGACAAAATATTAATGATTACCCCAATACAATGATCAAAGAGTTAGTGACTAACTATGGCATGGATTGGCGTGACTGTGCTATAAATAATGATATATTAAATTATGTGATGAATAAATGTGCGAATATTAATCGTATTGTTATTGGCGTCGCAAATATAACCGATGAAACAATTAATGTATTGAACAATTCATGCAAATACTTAAAGCGTTTGTTTATCTATAAGGAACCGCACGTATCACTCATTTGTTGGCAACAATTCGCGCAAAAAAGTCTTCAAAACTTAGAAACGCTCGAACTCTACACAATTGTTGACACAGAAATAAGCGAAATGTTAATACAATTATGTCCGAAACTCCAGTCAATATATTCTATTGGCGATATTGAATCTTACTTTGATCACTGTTTTCAGCGAAATACTGTTGTCGGCACTAATATTGTAAAAGTTGGTCGTTATTTAGCACATGATTATCGTTATGTGGCAGATAACAGATTTACATTATTTGCCGAACATTTCAAGCATCAATTGAAGTCATTAGATATTTGGTTTGATTTTGGCCATTTTGATGAGATAACAGATTCACAGTTTGAAATAATGAAACAGTTGACAACACTTGAAAATCTTGAATGTCTTAGTTGTGGTTTTGCGTGCGAATATGACCGCAAATATTTTGAGTTATTAAAACTGATTGGTATGAAATGTTTACGATTAAAGGTATTAGAGCTGAAGAATAAGTACGAGAATGTGTGTTGCGATACGCGATACAAAGTATTCCACAGTGGCTTTCAATCGCTGGAAAAATTAATAATATCAGGCACTAACGCATACTTTAGATCTGCATACTTGAAAAATTGTGTGAACTTAATTCACTTGAAAATAATGCACTATAATTTCACAGCGAGTAATGCAATCGATTTCCGTGATATACACTTACATTTACCGAAATTAAACTCTATTGTTATTCATATCGATATGGAAGGTTACCTCAATAATGATGATCTAATTCATATACTGAAACACTTGAAAAAGATGCCGAATTTATGCGTTTTGAAAATAAGTTGTGCAGCGATTACTGACGAAAATGGTGATTATGTTGGATTCGCTACCGATGATGTCATATCATTTATCGCCAATTGTTTAAGTATCAGAAGAATCAGTATTTGGCCGAAACACGCAAATATCGATAAAACTATAATTGAGAATTATATTGAAAGTAATCATAGAAAAATCATTTTCAATTCTTTAATCGATGACAAATTTAGAGTATAGGAGAGCTTCGATTTATACCAGTGATTTGGTTGAAAAGAGGACAGTGAGACTATTAAACAGGAAACGATAAAAAGTAATAAACAAGACCTGCACTTTATATGGAGTTCACATTTTACTAATTTTATGAGCATTAACTATGCGTTACATATGACAGACATTGTCAAATATTTGCAACACACTTTCTTTTTTAAATATTGAGCTAAAATACAATAATAAAAATTAGTTCAAACAACATAAATAACCAGTTTATAAAGTATTAAGTGTAACGAAAATGTATTAAAGTTTAACCCAAAAACTAGAACGAACATTATAAATGGGCTCACTTTGATGAACATATCTACTATTAAATTAGTTTTTAAAGAGTAAAGATTGAAATTATTAGACCATTATTGAGAAAATATTGTTTAGAAAAGGAAACAAATACAAATAAATTTTCATTAGTTAACAATACAGCTATCTATAATATAAACCAAAAACTTTTCTTAACTTAAAAATCATTGTTGTGATTAGTACTTCAATGAGTGCACATAAAAATAAGTTTCAGTCTGTGTTCAGCACTCGAACAGCAAACAATTATGCGGTCAACAATTTAAGCAAAACATTTTTAGAACACTGTTGTGAAACTTTTTCTCAACTATACATATTTTATAAAGATGCTATTTTTAATAAATTTATAAATAATGGTTTAATGGTTTTTTAATGGTTTGGTTTGGTCTGATTTGGTTTCTATTGGTATTTTTACTATTGGTTTGAATTGGTGTGGTTTTAATAGAAAAGTTTCAGGTTTGGTTTGGTTTGTGAAAAGTCAAACCATTAGCACCTTTAATATTTTATAGTACGAATTATTAAATCAAAATATTTTCTCAAAAAATAATCTATTTTCTCAAAAATTAAAAATATTTATATAAAATTTCTTAAAGGTAAAAATTATTTTCGCAAAAAAGCCTCCTATCTTAAAAATTTTTCACCAAAAAAGCCTCCTATCAATAAATTTTTCACCAAAAAGCCTCCTATCCTGTCTACAGACGTACAGACATGTCAAATCCAATAGCTCATTGATATAAAATCAAAGTGAGCTAAAAATAAATTGAAATTTTATAGTGTCTCTATCACTGAGTAGATGTCACTATAATGTATTATTGTTTGTAAGCTAATTTTTTGTGACGCCACTGACACAACAACGATTGCTATACGTTTTGTTTCTAACAACTAAACGCGTGTTAAAGTCAATTTAAAGGCAATTTAGTGTTTTAAGTTTAATTTTAGTGACATTCATTAAATGATGTGTGATTTGCGACGAAGAGATAGTTTTGATAGATTTGGTGATGATTTAAGTGAATTAGTATTAAGTTATTTGCCATTAAGTGATTGTTTTGGTTTGCAATGCGTTTCAAAACAGTTCAAACATTTAATATTTAATAAACAAACAAAAATTATTTTATCTAAAAGTGCATCATTTCTGATAAATTATGATGAAATACCTTTTGATAAAAATTTAGTGATCAATGAGTTATTTCCACGAAATAGTTTCGAAGGCATTAATTATCGTTTAATCGCTTATGTGTTAAATAAATGCGTAAATATTAATGATATCACTGTTGATGGCAACGAACAACTATTTAACATAATTACAAATAATTGTAAAAACTTGAAGACATTTAAAATTTTATTGTCACATTTCGAGATTATTACACCCGAACGCATCGCTTCGTGGCAACAATTGGCTGAAAATAGTCTTAAAAATGTCGAAATACTGTCTCTTTTTAAAGTCGATCGCAGAAATTTAGAGTTAGTTTCAGCAATATTTCCATTCATTTCTAAACTTAAAGCATTACACTTTAATGACACAAATGCTGGCGGAATCTTATTCTTCGATGAATGTTTTCGATTAAATAAACACCAATTATTGAGTAATATTGTATGTGTAAATGGATATCGAGTATATGACCGAAGATTTATTAATTTTACGAAATATTTTGCGTTACGATTGAAATCATTGAATGTAAAAATCATCGATACAGTAGTAACGGTAGATATTAATATATTGACACATTTGGCAGAATTTGTAAATTTAGAATATCTTTATTGTGATTTTCGCTGTCGAGACGACCAAAACTGTATTGAAGTATTGAAACAAATCGGTGTGCGATGTATTCATTTAAAAGTATTGGTAATCAGTGAGTTTAACGCACCATTTTGTCAGATATTTGATAAACGATTTCTGGCTCTCGAAACGTTAACTATAAAAAGAAGTTGTTTCGGGATGAGTCGTATTCGAAGAGAAATTTGCAAAGATCTCGCTTTATTAGTGAATTGTGTTCGATTGAAGCGTTTAAAACTTGTGTCAGTGTATTCCGAAGCAGAATTACAGGTTACCGCTGACATACGATATCGAAGGAAATTCCGTAAACATCCATTTACATATCATTTATTGCAGAATTTGTCTCGTTTACCAAATTTATGTGATTTGAAGATTTTTTATGACGATTATCACAAATATTATATGACTACCGATGATGTTATATCATTTATCGATAATTGTTTAACAATTAGAAGTATCGATTTTCACCCGTATTCGTTAAATACTGATTATGATAAACTCTACGAACGCATTAGAAGTGTTCACAATATGCACCCGTGTTCGTCATATATTGATAAAAATAAAATTTTCGAACATATCGCTAATACTAAAAGAAAAATAAATTTCGTCTGTGATTAGAGTCGATAATCACATAATTCAAAAGTTTTGTGAAACTAATAATAAGACGTTAACGGATAAGTATTTGTGCAGTTTTATATTTTTGTCTCGTGTGCTTCAATTATAATTGTGAACTAGTTTTTAGCTAACAATTTATGATTGCAAATAATAAATTAATAAAAAACAATTATGGATAATAATAATAGTTCAGAAGATAATAATAACAACTCGTTCATTAATTTATGCGACGACGTATTAATAGTGATCGCGTCTTATTTACCGATTATCGATAAAATATTGTTATCGCGAGTTTGCCATAGATTTAACACGTTTATCGACCAAACACTGCAATTGGTGTCAGTTATTAACCGAAAAACACTTTTCGGCACAAAGCGTGCACCGATTATGTCGAACACAATGATGTGTGCGGTCATCGAGAAGTGCTGTAACGCTAAACATATTAGTTTGAGAGACATTCGTTTCACCACCGATGACAGCATTAATGACAATCGTATTGTGTTAGCCATCGCTCACCATTGCAATCAATTACAGACAATCGATTTTGACAGAATAGATGTTAATTGCGATTATTTTAAAGATATAGTAGAGAATAGTTCGCTTATTAGAAGTGTTGCGTCGAAAACGATTAATGACGAGTGGTTGACACACATAATAGAGTCACAAACACTCGAATCACTGGATGTGTCCGAAAACCCGAACATCACTGGACATCATTTCAAAATTATTGGACCAAATATTAAAGAAGTTAATCTAAATAACACACTGATCGATACGTCAAAAGCGATGGAAAGGCTTTCGTGCGGCAATGGTTTGATGATCGAGAAGTTAACTGTTTATGTGTCGAATCCGTATATGTTTAGAAGCATTTGCGATAACTTCCAGAAACTAACTCATCTCAATTTAAATATCGCTCAAGAATTACTTTCATGAAAACCTGTCGCACTTAACAAGGGTTTCTTCAACAATTTGTGCAGATATTTATTATTTTTAAGCAATATAATGAAACATTTAAAAAGATGTCGAATTTAATCGTTTTGAAACTTAGTTGTACAGCTATTACTGACGAAAATGGTGATTATGTTGGCTTTACTACCGATGATGTCATATCATTTATTAAGTTAACAATTGTTTAAGTATCAGAAGAATCAGTATATATCCGAAACACGCAAATATTGATAGAACTATAATTGAGAATTACCGGTATATTGAATGTATTGATAGAAAAATTTTCAATTTCTCTAAAAACTTTTGGTTTTGCCATCTATATCCTCGACTGCGGTTATTATTCCAAATATTTAAGCAAAACCTAATCCATAAAAATTGTTAGCTCTTTATTAATGGTTTTACATTCATAAGTTAGTACAGAATTTTGGTGGTTAAACTCATACCGTATTTTTGTGTGACAGTATTTCCGCATTTTGTCACAATAAATTTTAATTTTTTTCTAATAAATTTATTTCTGAGTTTTTTATCGGATAATTAGTTAGATATTTATCACAGACCACATATCGATTTATGTTTCTATATATAGTTTTCTATGTATTAATAAATAAATATATATCGGGTTACTTTGTATCTCTTCATTAATGCAATTCGCTTACCGCTTAATGTAAATTCGGCAAATTTGATTTGAATGGTTACCTGTTGCTATGGGGCATAAAGTGAATTTTTACCCCATGGGTCATCGAAACTCACTTTTTAGCCCAGTGGGGCAAAAGGCGGGGTAAAACGGTACTGTACTACCGGTATAACGCAAATTTCTTCGTTTTCGATATTTTGTACGTCATTTATATATCGTAATTTTCATATTATATTATATACGGTAGTTTTAGACTATTATGTTACATTCTTGAATACAGATTTCGAGGCCAATAGTAAATAAATAAAAGTGACGTTTAAGTAAAGTAGTATTGATTGCTAAAACTAAGCATTCATTTAATTAAATAAATACCATTATTGTAATTAATTGATATTAATAGTGCTTCGTATTGTAAAATACGGGTTAACTCGTGTTCAGTAATGGAGTTTAGAAGAGATAGTTTTGACAGATTTGGTGATGACTTGTCTGAACTAATATTAGGTTATTTACCACTAAGCGATTGTTTTCGTTTGCGAGGCGTTAGCAGACAATTCAATGCACTCATTTTTAATAGACAAACTAAACTGATTTTATCCGATGCTAAATCAAATTATGATAAAAATTATATGATTAAAGAGTTATTTGAAAGCATAGGAGACAAGCATTTTCCTGATATTAATTATCATGCACTCAATTATGTGTTAAATCGATGCGTAAATATCAGTGATATCACCATCGATGGCAATCGTATACAATTAACCGATGAACTCATTAATATAATTAGCAATGCGTGCAGAAATTTGATCGCAGCGACAATTTCAGTGAGATTTAACAATATTTTGGGCGAAACGTGGCAACACTTCGCGGAAAACAGTTTCTCAAATCTCGAAACACTATCACTTCATTACGTCGATAATCATAATTTAGATTTAATT
This sequence comes from Steganacarus magnus, assembly GCA_034698365.1. Classification (NCBI taxonomy): domain Eukaryota; kingdom Metazoa; phylum Arthropoda; class Arachnida; order Sarcoptiformes; family Steganacaridae; genus Steganacarus; species Steganacarus magnus. The sequence goes on from JAQIVF010000591.1 coordinate 7,279, forward strand.
ACTACAGTATTGCCGTTCACTCCTCGTCTGAATTCAATCCGATTTAATAACGCAAACGATTTATTTGCGGACTGTTTTCTACAAAATAGACACCAATTACTGCGAAATATTGTGTGCGTTAAGCACTATATTATTCGCGACGAAAGTTTTACTGATTTTGCTGATTATTTCGCGCATCGGTTAAAGTCATTGAATGTAATTATTGATCCGAAAGTAAATATTACTATTTTGTCACATTTGGCTGACTTTAAAAATTTAGAATATCTTTATTGTAATTTTTGCGAACGAGAAGATCAATACTATAATGAAGTGTTGCGACAAATCGGTGTGCGATGTATTCATTTAAAAGTATTAGTGATCGATCAGTTGTGCGCACCATTTTATGAGGTATTTAATGAAGGATTTATTGCGTTAGAAAAGTTAATTATGAAAAGAATTCTATTCAAACGACGTTATATGCAAGCGAGACATGATTGCGAAAATCTCGCACTTTTAGTGAATTGTGTTCAATTAAAACATTTGAAGTTTGAGTTAACAGATGTCGACGAAAATAGTTTCAATAACATTTACTTATATTTACCGCAATTGAATTCAATTGAGATTAGCAAACCAAACATAATTACTTCTAATTTTACAATTAATTTATTGCAATATTTGTCTCATTTACCGAATTTGCGTGATTTGAAGATATGCTATAATAATGACCACTACTATACTATATCTACTGATAACGTTATATCATTTATCAATAATTGTTTAACCATTAGAAATATTCACATTCATCCAAAATCGTCAAATATTGTTCAAAATAATATCGTCGAACACATCGCAAGCAGTAATAGAAAAATAAATTTCATCTATTATTAGATTTGACACAAATAACACGCGAGTCCAACAGAGCAAGAATTAATTTTTATTGTTTAAGTAAAAGTTTGAAATAGTTTATGCTTTAATTTAAGAAGTTTTAGTCGACAGATGTCAGTAATGTATGATGTTTTGTATGTGAATATTGTTTGTGCTGTGAATGGCAACAAATAGTTAGACTAAATATGTCTGTTGTTATTGTTGTTTATAACACGTGATCTTAATATTAACTATAACTCGTAAAAGTAATTTGTGCTTATTATCGGCAGATTATTTCGGTATTTTCAGTATAAAATACTTATTTTACAAATATGTGTTCATTGCTGTATAAAAAGTATAGTAGAGATAGTTTTGACAGATTTGGCGATGATTTGTGTGAAGAAATATTGCGTTATTTGCCATTAAGTGATTGTTTTCGTTTGCAAAGCGTTAACAAACAGTTCAATGCATTGATTTTTAATAAACAAACTCGATTTGCATTATATGATGGTAACCAGCATTGCGTTCATTACGAAAATGCTATAATAAAAGAGTTAGTAAATAACTCTGCTATAAATAATGATTTATTGCGTTATGTGATGAATAAATGTGTGAATATTAATCGTATTGCTATCGATGGAGCTATGTTTATAAACGATGACACGATTAACGTAATAAGCAATACAAGTAATAAATTGAAGCATTTATATATCAATTTGGATATCACCGCAGTATCGCTCAAATGTTGGCGAGAATTCGCAATGAAAAGTCTTCAACGCTTAGAAACGCTTAGACTTGACGCGATTATCGATTCAGATATTAACTCAACATTAATACAATTATGTCCGCAACTTAAATCGGTTTACTCTGTGTATGACATCGAATCATACATCGATCGCTGTTGTAAAGTAAACGCCGTTTTTGGCACTAATATCGTTAAAGTGGGCTATTATTTGCTTAATGACGCAAAATTTAAGATATTTACCGATCGTTTCAGTAAACAATTGAAATCATTGAGTGTTTGGTTCGATGTGGCCTCAGATTTGCGTCGAGTAAATGAATCTGAGTTTGAATTAATGAAACATTTGGCCAAATTTGAAAATCTAGAGTATCTTCGCTGCAGTTTTTCGTACGCATATCAAGACAAATGTATTGATTTATTAAAACTGATTGGTTTGAAGTGTTCGCGTTTAAAGGTGTTAGCGATCGATAATGTGGACGAATGCGATGAACTGTTTGATAGCGGTTTTCAATCACTCGAGAAATTAATTATCAGAAGTTACAATAAATTCAAAAGTTTTGCGTTTTTGAAAAATTGCGTGCATTTAACTTATTTAAAGCTAAACATGCATTTTTCAGATGGAAGTGATATCGTCGACATTCACTTATATTTACCGCAATTAAAATCGTTTGACTTATGTTTGGATGACTATCGAAGTAAACAAAACTTAATTACTGTAATGAAACATTTAGAGAAACTGCCAAATTTATGCGTTTTGAAAATAGGCTGTACTGATGCGAGTGATCGTGAAAATAATGATTTTTATGACATCACTGCCGAAAATATTATCTCATTTATTGGCAACTGTTTGAGTATCAGAAGAATCGGCATTTACTCGAAAGACGCACGCATTGACCAACACATGATTCACGAGTATTGTGAAAGTAATAATCGAAAAATAATAGCTTATACTACAGACCATAAGGATTATTGACAGTTTGCCACCGCATTGCGAATAATTATTTTTTGATCATTATAAACATTTCAACATAAATTAATGGTTTAATTAATTTAAGTTTATAAACGAATAATCGTGTTCTTCACCAAAATTTTGACCTCATTTATGATTTAAACAAACTTTTTCACTGTAACATTAACATACAATTTAATGCATATTTAAATAGACAAACTAAACTTATATTTTATGTGATGGTAACGAGTAAAGTCATTAGATGCCAGTACTGTGTGATTTTTGTGAATTTTGTGTGTTGTCAGTCGCAGCACAACTGCCTGTTTGTATTTTTACTGTAAATAAATAAACGCCCAGCAAAATAAAGTTTGTTTTAATAATTAGTCTAAGTTCTGTTAAATACCATCTATTTTTATGATATATGAAATGAGAAGAAGAGATAGTTTTGACAGATTTGGTGATGACTTATGTGAAGAAATATTGCGTTATATGCCATTAAATGATTGTTTTCGTTTGCAATGCGTTTGCAAACAATTCAATGCTAAAATATTTAATAAACAAACACGACTTGTATTATACGATAGTAAACCCTATTGGGCTCAATATATTTATAAATACCAAAATGCTATGATTAGAGAGATAGTTATAAACTATGGATTAGAAGAACATAACTCTACTATAAATAATGAATTATTAAAATATGTGATGAATAAATGTGCGAATATTAATTATATTAAAATACTGACCGCATGTTTAACCGACGAAACAGTTAATATATTGAGCAATTCATGCAAACATTTACGGTATTTTTTTACCATTAATAACCCGAAAATATCACGCAATTGTTGGCAACAATTTGTAGAAAAAAGTCTACAAAATATAGAATCGCTTGAACTCGATTCGCAGATCTATACCGATATAAACATAAAGTTAATACTATTAAGTCCTAAACTTAAATCATTATATTGTTTACATAATTCTAATTTATATTTTGATCGCTGTTTCGAAGAAAACACTGTGTTTGGCACTAATATCGTAAAAGTTGATCGTTATTTAGTAGACGACCAAAGATTTATTAAATTTGCCGATCACTTGAAGCATCAATTGAAGTCACTGAGTGTTTGGTTTTATTTCGGCTCATTCTTTGATGACGTATACTATCACAACGATTTGGACTTTGATTTGATGAAACACTTGGCAAAATTTGAAAATCTTGAATATCTTAGCTGTGGTTTTTCGACTCAAATTAGCGATGACTATAACTGTATTGAGTTATTAAAACTGATTGGTCAGAAATGTTTGCGTTTAAAAGTATTATCGATTGATAATGTGGACTCACCACTGAGTGAAGCGTTTACTAATCGCTTTCAATCGCTTCAAGAATTGAGGTTAAGAAATTGTTTTATAGCTGAAAGTTTTTCGTATTTAAAAGATTGCGATAATTTAACTCATTTGACTTTCGAAGATTGTGTTTATGATGATTCTGATGACAGTTATTTCAAAGATATTCACTTAAATTTACCACAAATAAAGTCTATTAATATTTGTATGGAAGGCTATATTGACAGAATGTATTTAATTAATATCATGAATGATTTAGTGAATATGCCTAATCTATGCGATTTAAAAATTGGTTGCACTCGAGTGAGTGACGATGAAAATAGTGGCATCACCACCGATAAGGTCATATCATTTATCGGCAATTGTCGAACCATTAGAAGAATCAGTATTTATCCGAAGCACGCAAATATTGATAAGACTGTGATTGAGAATTATATTCAGAGTATTAACCGAAAGACAGTTTTCGATACGTGTTTCGCGTGATTAATTTGATCACAATTTTTCCGGATATATTTTTTTAAATTTTTGTTTGTATCATAATATTATATATTTATTAAATGTTGAAAAAAATATTTAAAAAATGATTAGCACATACTATTTTTGTTCATACAAATCTTTATGAGTGGCAAACATACAAAACGTGATTTGAATCCGAATTAATAATGGATGTGATGCTAACATTTGTCAAACATTTTTTACAAATAGCGTCATAAAAAAGTCAAATATTATTTTAAATACAGTATTTGGCAGATTTTTGTGCGTATCACTTGTTCTTATAAACGGATTGCGAAAAATTGTAAATTATTTTTTAAATTTTCAAACTTCTGCAACATTATAATATAATTTATCACTAATTTAAAGATATACGGTATAAATGTGCAAAAGTATGTGCGTGTGTTACATCATTAATTAGCGATCGAAAATGATAGCATTTGCTACTTTTTTTTCATAAATTATAAGCATATAACTATGTAATAAATGCGCAAAATAATTGATAATCCATACGCATTTTATTCGTGTTTATAAATGATTTTTTTATCTATTTTTAATAGTAAATGCTATAATGCTATTTTACAGAAAATAAAAAAATTTTGTCAATTTTCGATGAGTTTTCCGAATGGACCCCAAATTTGTGAAAAATCAAAGGTTTATTGTAGTAAATTTTTTGATAATATATAGAAATTTTATAAACCGATACTAAAATTCCAAATTGAACAGTTATAGAAGTGCGCAGAAAAGAATATTAAGGTTAAATAAAAAGAATTTTTACCAAACATGTAATTTTTGAATTATTAATTAAAATAATAAATGATATTTTTAATGCTATTTTAGTACATTATTAGTTCGATTTTTAGCATTATTTTGATATCGAATAAATACTACTTTTTTCGATATCTATCGATAATTCATAAAATTTCTGCTTAAAAAAGTTGATAGAAAACATTTTCCGCTTTACAATAATTAACAGTATATTAAGCTTAATTTTAAAAAATAAGGTTTTTGCGAATTGATATTCGAACGTTGCATATGAAGACTGATCATACTTTGATCGCTGCTTTGAGTTAAATACAGCTTTTGGCGCATGCTTTTGATGTGAACTAAAGAAGAAATTTTTTAGAATTAATGTTAAAGATTTTTGAATAATGTAATTATTAAAACCGACTAACCATTAAAAAAAATAGGAAATATAAATGGTCATAGTATTTATAATACTGGAATTTATGAGTATAATGAAAGTAATAATAGACTTCGTTAACTCAATAAAGATGGGAGAGGTCTAGAATAAAGTCGCGTGTCGCCTCGATATTATCATAATCGTAATTATTCAGGTTATAAGACTAGAAATTAATTATTTCCGAAGATAAAATAGTATTTTTCATATTTTAAACATAAAAATTGAGTTTTATGCGAATTCTTAGTTAATAAAATTTTTATTTCTATACGTTCACTGTTTCGAACTATTAAATAACTTTAATTTTTCTATGCAAATTAATTCAATTTTGTTCCATACTTTTAATTTATGCTAAATTCATGTTTCAGAAATTAGTAATTAAATACAGTTAAATTAATTAAGTCATTCATACAGAGCTTTACTTTGATTTAGTTGCTATTTTATTTTACAATTAATTAACAGTATATATAGCGGAATCATTAAGAGAAAATGCTGTGATTCACTGCTTGCTTTTAATAAAAGAAAATTAAAATTAAAACAATAAACTTAATTACTTTATAATAATTTCTAAATAAAAGCTTTTATTAATATAAAACATGTTTTCAGTTGAATTATTGCATCTCTTATTGAAATTATTGTTTGCATATTTATCTAATTTTTTTTTGTTATAATAAAAATATTCCACAATAAATGTGTGCCGTAATTACTAGGATAACATTTTTACGAGCACACGGTAAGTGTTGTTAAATGATTCAGGTTTAGTTAAGTGCACTAGTTTTTTGTTATCATGTGCTCATCTGATTCATCACACATTGTCTGAGTGCTTTACCGAAAAAACCGTTGAAAACTTTTTTAATAAAAACTAGTATTGTTTTGATTGTTAATAATCAAAATTAAAATCAAAATTATTTGTGTATTTTAAATTTGATTAATCAAAATCAAAATACACTCAAAATTATTTTAAAGTTGACAATTAAAATCAAAATGCAATCAAAATTATTTTTTAATTAAGAATCAAAATCAAAATATAATCTAAATTAAAGCTTTTTATAAAAATCAAAATAAAAATAAAAAACTGTAAAAATAACATTAAAAATCAAAATACATTTAATAAAAAAATCAATATTAAAATCAAAATCAAAATAGAAAATATCAAAAATAAAAAATAAAATACAATCAAAATTTTGAATAAAAATAAAAATTAAAGACCTATTGTCAAAACAACACTAATAAAAACTATGATTTTATGGCACAAACCAGTCTCTTTTTATTTTAAACAAATTGTATTAAATGTCGCCGACAACTTATGTATAAAATGCTAACGTTTTTTTCGTAAAGCAAGCAATTAATTAATCTTCCTAAACAATATTTATTTCTATACTTTTACAATATTTAATTAAATACCATTTAATCTTTATAAATTTATAGCGAATAGACAATAGGGATAGCAATCAAATTTATCTAATATACAAAACAATTTTTTGTCAAAAGTTATGCCTTTTTATTTATCAAACACAAATACCAATATAAAACTTAGATAAATGTGAATAGGGTTTCTATAACTAAAAATAAACTAATCTCAGTTTTTTAAATATTAAAATTATTATTTATTATAAATTTATTTTATTATTATTATTTTCAAGAAATTTTTTTTATGACTGAACTCAACAAGAATATATATTGCTTTATTATCACTGTTTGCCTTCGTTTATCTAAATGAATACTTGCAATAGTTGTTAACAGTTTCTGATTTCATATATGAATAAAATTTAAATGATATCTAGTGCAAAATAATTAAAAAATAAATTAGTGGTTGCGTTGCCAAGAAACATATTTCCCAACAAAAATTTTACAATCGGTTATATATGCACTAATTGCTTAAATTTTTTCATATTTTAAATTTATAGTAATTGTAGTAAATTTTCTTCTTAAAAGTATTGCGTTTTGAGATGTGGCACGTAAGAGCAATTCGATCTTACAATAGTCAAGAGGACGGTCAGCTTAACTTTAATTTTAGCGATATATTGCTGGTTACGGGTTACTGTGAACGCGAAGGATGGCTAAAGGGTCGCAAAGGAAATGGTGAAGAAGGCATATTTCCTTCGAATTTAGTGCAGGAATCAACGCAAACATTATTCAGTCAAACCAACAATCAACACGGCATACCTAATAATTTAAGCAACGAACGGGATTTCGATAACGACGACGTGTGTTCGGTTGCGTCATTCCCACCACCAGTGCAGCCTCGAAAACAAATTCCAAGCTTACCGAAAAATGTGCCGAAATTTACCGCCACAAGTAAATCAATGAAAATATACGATTGGATCGTGTTTTATGAGCACAATATATTGGGTAACAAAGATAGAATTGAGTTATTGCAGAATTACTTGGCCGGCTCTCAGGTTTTGACATGGTTTACACAAGAAATTGTTCCAAGTATTAAAACTATCTCTTGGGAGACCTGCAAGAGTCGTATGTTAAACCGATTCGGATCTAGCAATTCTCGGCCAATAATAGCTGCAATTAACCGAAAATATGAGAAAAAAGATACAGTGGATAAATATTACACCGAAAAGTTAGCGCTATTGAATCAGACAACACTGCCGGATATCGATAAGATAGCATTGCTTACGCATGGAATGCCTAAACGTTTGCAGCAAATGCTTAATGCGGCACACTGTTCAAGCACTGACAAATGGAAGGAATCTGCTTCTTTGTATGTAATAGAATTTAGTGATGACTTGCCAAGAAATTTTGGTAAATCGACTAGTCTTCCTAAAGTAAAATCAGTGGTTTACAAGGAAGATGAAGACGAAGAAGAATATGACGATGAGTAAGTCTTCAAGTAATCAATATATATATATATAATCTAGTGATAATGATGTTATCAGTAATATCTATTTATCCAAGAAAAAATTTTATTACAATACTTTCAGTATTCTTTGACAATAAAATTTTATTTGTCATATTATTGAAAAATTATCTTAGGATGAATTAAATAGATAAAATTTAATATAATAGAATAATGTTTGATTAAATATTTATATTTTAAATTGTAACTAAAAAAATTTAAATTTTTTAAAATTTTTAAATATCAATTTTTTATTTTTTTGAAAATATTTTCAATGTTTTTTAATATTACTATGCAGTAGAATAAAAAATAAGTAAGCTAGTTTAAAATAATAAAACATTTATATCCAATAAATTTAATTGAAGAAATATGTATTTTTTGTATTCAAAAACATGGAAATTACATAAACACATTTTATAGTTCAATGCATTGTTACACAGAGGGGGTCTTTCCTGGGTCTGAACCCGCATAGAAAATCTGGAAAACGTGACCACCCCAAAAAATCGTAATTTGAAAAATTGTCGCTTAAATCCGATGAGATTTGATATGCACAATAATTTTTGTGGTAGAGCCCTCTTTAGATTTGGAGCTTGTGTAACAATGGTTAAATGTGATACAATATATAATACAAGAAAACTGGCACTGCTTAATCTAAATTTATTATTTAGATTATAAACGGTAATTAAAAATTAATTTAAATTTTAGTTTTAAATAGATTATTATTTAATTTGATTTTGTTGCTAATATTAAACTATCATTGTAGAGCGATCACACAATCTTTTAATAATGCTCTGAATGGTATACTTATTAATGGACAACAAAATATAAGTGATGAAAAAAAAGATGACATCTCAGAAAACTCAAATGAGCATCAATCGAGTAGAGAATTATATCTTAAAACGTTTTTGCCTTGCATTTGTGATATAATACTATAATAAGATTAATATGCTAATTACTTCAATTAAATCACAAATTTATAATAATAGTGTTAATAAAATGCCAACAAAATTTATTGAATACTTTCGTTATCTTTACACAAATAGTTTGTTGAGCCTTACTTTAGTTAATATTTTTTTCTTTTACTGAAGTTCCGGTAAATATAGCAGAATTAAATGCGAGAATATGCGATGATTCACTGTTTGCTTTTAATAAAAAAAGAAGTCAAAATAAAAATCTAAACTTAATTGCTGTTTCGTCTGCAAAGTATATGTAAAATAAATGCTTGTACAGTATTTATAGAAAACATGTTTGCAGTCGATTTTTGTTGTATCTATGATTGCAATAATCGTGTTATTATTATCTAGTTTTTTTTGGGGTAATAATATGAAAAAAATCCCACTGTAAATGTGCGTAATTACTAGGATAAACAGTATTACGATCACAATAAGCTATTAAATGATTCAGCTTTAGTGAAGGCCATCGAGTTTTTTAACGATTATATCAGGTGCTCATCTGATTCTTCTGATATCCTATTAATTTCTATTAACTTTTCCTTATATGTTGCTTTTTTCGCATTATAATTATGTTTTGATTAATAGTGCGCATAAGCTTAAGCGTAAACGATGCTTAATTTGTTATTTATAATTCGTCAAAAAAGCTAAGGTTAAAGTCTCATAAAATGCATTTTTATATAGAATTAAATGCAATTCGATGAACTTATGCTTATAACGCTAAGTTACTTGTTAATGCATCATAATTTATTTATCGGCTATGGATTTAAAATGTTGCTGCGAAGACTCCCAAAGTAGAAACTAAAATTAGTGTTTTAAATGAAATCGATGCACAGAATGTTACTATTTATTATTTAAGCCAAAAATTTTTTATAAATTATCGCTTTGTATTTTCTGTTCAAATTTATAATTTCTAGCATTACTTTTCTGATTATAATCAACAAACATCTCGTTAACCATGCAATAGAATGCACCTTTAAATTGCATTATGGATTCTAAAATACATTAGTTTATACACGAACCAATATTTTCATTGTTTGTTAAATTTGGTGTTAATTAACAAATTTAAATCTTTTATCTTAAACTCGATCTTTGTTTGCTAAGTAGTCACCATTGACGTCTTAATTACAAATGTACTTTTGTCGAAAAAAATAAGATATTATCAATAATAAGAATAATATAATAGCAATAAAAAGAAATATAATAACATCTATTGAATAGATTTGATAAATTCCCGAAAAATGTAAAGGACAACACTGTTGTTTAGACGCTTTGATGCTATAATTTATTCACCGGAGTATTGCAGCGGAATTGCATTTGACTTTCAAAAGTTGTAAGTTTCAGGATCTTATAAAAGAGAATTAAGAATCAAAATACAGGATCTTAATCAAGTATATAACTGTTGAGAAGTAAAACAGAATTTTCACTCTCGTTTTTCAAAAATTATTTTGTTTGTCTCTTCAGAAATGAAAAGTTTTCCAACTATAGCCTCAATTTTTCTCATCATTTTCATCACAACAGCAGCGATGGTCAGAGGTAACTAAACAAATAACTTCTTTAACAAAGAAAAAGATTGATATTTTAAAATTATGCTAATAATATATAATAATATAATTTGTTTTACTAAAAAAACATAAAAAATGAAGGCCAAGAGGACGATGAGGACAAAGAGACTCCACCTAAACGAGAACCTGTCGATCGATCCATATTTGGGACGAGACGTAATGGTAGTGATGGCTCGCTATTCACTGGTCTGATTGACAAAATTGCGGGCAAAGTTGATCGCGGCGTCAGTCACTTGAGTGGAATCGGACAGCGACTGCAAGATCATTACGCCAGACATACGGCGCGATTGCAAAACAAGGCAATCTCGTCGTTAGAGAGATTGCGTTCCTATATTGATAGGCGAATACAACCGGAAAGTGAAGGTGAAAGAGATTATTTGAAAAGATTGAGAGACGCTATCAATGAGATGATCGAGTCGTTGAGGAATTTGTGGACATCAGTGCCGAGAAGTATCACTAATAGTGTCACACCGAAGCCGATAATAGAGGTCGACGATGATGAGCCTTAAACTAAATTTATAAATAATAAAACTTATTCTCATAGAGATTTTTCAAAAATTATTTTTATTTTTTTATGTTTGAAAAATTTTATACCTTTTTGGTGCATTTATGTATTTTAATTTTGGTAATCGGTTCTAAATTGCTGTATTTTATGTTAAAAATTTATAAGTAAAAATAAATTAATTTTTAATCAAAATCGGAAATAAAATTAAATGCGAAACAGAGTACGTTTAAGTTATAACAGGATTATTACTCCTACCGTTAATGTAAACTAACAACAGAAGTATTATCATATTATTACAATAATCATGAAAGCTTAATAAATACATTCATTATTTATATGGAATAATCTAAAATGTTGTAATCAACCCATTATTGCATTTATCACAGCTGACAACATATAAAAATTAGCTGGACTTGTGTTTTAGAGTTGTATAGAGAAAAATGGCTAACAATCGGTTAATAGTAAGACATCCAAATTGATAAAAAATATATAATGAAAACGTAAATTTGTTTTATAAAAAAGTAATAAAATATATCAGAAATTTTTTTTTAAAATTTTTGGAGTTAGTGCAACAAACTGTTCAGGTATTGTCTGGACACTCTAGGAGTTTGTGTCTTTCTGCACAAATGTTCGATAAAATGCATTAAAAGCTGAGAGTAATTTCATAAAAATTTGCAATTCATATATCATATTTAGTGAATTTCTAAATTGTTTTGTTTAGTAAAGTTTATACCAAAACTCTTAATGACTAATAGCTTATAAGATCAAAATGCAATTTCAGCTTTAATTTAATCATGGCTTTGCCACTCAATAATACATTTGATAACACTCATTCTAGAGGTATAATTATAGTTTGCGTAACGTAAGAGTTTTTATTCAAAGATTAATGCAATAATTTTAGAAAAACAATTAGAAAACTCGATGTTTATTAAAAATTAATAAATATGTTTGATTATGTCAAACACTTTTAGTTAAATTGGTTAATTAAATAAATTGAATTTGAAATTGAAAGTTTAAATCACTAATTTTTTAATTTAAACGATAGAAAAAATTTTCTAAGCTTTAATGAATTGTTTAAATTAAATCCGATTTTTAAATAGATTGTATATTATTATCCATAATAACCATTGTTTAATTTTTTCTTTTTTTGAAGTGCATTCTCAAGTTGTTAAGATTTCAATGATACGGAATTAACTCCTTCTAACGCTTATACTTATCGCAATAACTTGACTAATATTTCAATAACGTAAAAACTAGACTATTATTTTAATAAAAATATTACTCGTTAGCAACACTTTGATTATTGATTACTGATAATTAGCATTTTATGATGTAACTTATAATGTTGTGATTGCAATAAATTTTTCATTTAAATATCACTGCTGGAGAGTTTTGTATTTAAAAAAAAACCAATTACTGAGATGTGGAATGCTAGAGCTATTCGACCGAACAGTACTCAAGACGAAGGACAGCTAACCTTTGGTTTTGGC
>JAQIVF010000592.1:0-20182 GCA_034698365.1 Steganacarus magnus
TATTTTGGAATTTTAAAGTCATTTTTATAGACCTTATTTTTTAAAAATAAAGTCATAAACATCGCGTCCTTATTTATATGGTATTTAAATTGCTTTGCATCACTTGTTTGAATCACTAATAAGCTTTAGGGTAACATTACTTCTCTAACGAGCGTATAGACAATAAGCGATTGGGTAAATTCTCAGATGCATTGCAATGTAGTTTTGTTAAAATCAATCATATTAAGAAACTGGTAAAATAGCTAAATTTAAGAAACTGTCTCAATTTCGTTGAATTGGTATTTTTCTATAACTTATTTGGATATAATATACTTAAAAAATTACCAGATTTTTAACTTTAAAAATTTCACTAATCCTATTAATCCTAATAAAATTTAAATTTAATAATAAATACCTCTTAATCCTAATGAATTTAGAATTTATTCAAAAACATTAAATTCTTTTTCACTTTAGGATAAACTTGCAAACTAATGTGTTTTGCTAATCAAATATTTCTAGCATTTTGTTCGCAGTATTTCAAATTAAATATATAGACACGCAAAACATTAAAATTAACTTATAAAATATTAATTTATCGTTTGCTAAGGAATGCTATTTAAAATTTATTGATTAGTGATCATTGTTAATGAAACTTTTATTCTTCTGAAAAAAATGAGATAAATACAGAAAATTGCATAAATTAGGCACAAAATATGCAAACAGTGAGTTTCTTCCATACAGGAGGTTTAATTATAATATTAGTGTGACATCGACCACACTTTTCATACTTATTTTTGACGATATCGCACAATAATAACGAGTTCGTGCACCGAATAAAATGGTGAGATTTACCGCACCAGCCATCACTTCGATTTTCGAATTGAATTTCTTGGTCACAAATCGGACATATTTCGGGTGTGCATTCAAATACAATTTTTGTGACACTGATATTAAAACACTGCGATAGCCATAAAGCCATATTGTTTAGTGACATAATTTGGTCGTTAGTGAGACACGACGCGTCGAAATTAGAATTATTAATATTTTCGTATAACGACTGTATGTGTAGCTTTAGTAATAGTTGTTCACACAAATCAGCTCTTGCTTTAAGAACCATCTGTTCGGCATCAGTTATTTTCGTTTGACAATAGTTTGCAATGGCTTTGGCTATAAAACGAATCATTTTTAACTTAATTGGATCGCAACAAGTTTTGATCTTGTCTTCGCTGTTCATTGAAATTAACAATAATTGATCCAAACATATTTGATTAGAATTGACGAGATAAGCTTTAAGACAATCTAAAATGTCGTGCCATTTTGTTAATCCGCTAAAATTAATCTTCGGATTAGCGCTAAAATAATTTTCGTGAAATATTTGATTGAGTTTATTAAAAGAAAGATTAGAGAAGAAAACGATTTGAATCGGTTCTTTAATAACTAAGTGATCGTGATATACAGTAAGCATTTGAGCGATTGCTGTGAGCGCACAGTTTGGCGAACTATCGATACCGTACGCACACATTCCAGAAAAGTTTGTGTCTTCCAAACTGATTTCGTACTGATTTAGCGTTAAATCTGGCAACACATCGATCTGTATTAATCTGCCATCCATTGATGTGAGATAATAACTCGATTCAATAGCGGGACAAATACCAGTTGAGGGCATTTGATGCAGTCCTTCCACTGGTTTACAGCATTTCAGATTCAATGTAATGCTATCGCCCGTGTTTTCGGCTTCGATTCTGCAAATCACAATATATGTTGCTTTTGCGAAAATCACGTCGAAAGCGTTTTTATTGACTATTTTCGATGCAAAGTGATATACAGGAATCTGGTCCTCTTCTGACCATAATATGAGGGGGTTTGGCATATCATCATAACAGAATCCGCAATGAATCACAGCTATTAAACCACTAAACGATGCGATTATTAGGTAATCGTTAAAACAATTAATAGACGCGATTTGATCGAAATTCGTTTTCCAGTTATAAACTAAATGAGTACTTATTTGTTGATCGATCAACACATTCCAAATCGTTATCAAACCGTTTTTACTTCCAGCGTATAACAGACATGATTGGCTGTTATTATTGGATTCGTCGATACATTTGTTTGCCCAACAAAAAGCAACGGTCGCGCAACTGTACATTCTTTCCTTATATGCGCTATAATTTGGCGATCCTATTGAGTGCCACGAATGTCGCAATTGTTCGTTAATAGCTAACGATAAATCATAACTCATTTGCCAAACTGAGCCATTTTTCCTAAATATAGTTAATCTATAGTCGAGTGTGAGTAAGGCTAACATACACCCATATTGCACAGTAATTGGCGACCATTTCGCTAATCTATAGCACTGAAAATTGGGGGCATTTGCTGTTTCAGTCATCAACGCGTTGTCTAACATCAGTGATTGCTGTTCTTCGTGATTACACGTCGATAATAGTTCTTTAACATCGATTCCGACATCAAAAATAATTTTTTCATTAAAATTTTGAATGAAACTCTTATGGTATTGAAATGTTTCACACGTTTCGCTGGCATCGCAATGCGAGTCAAATATATAAACGCCTTTATTGATGATCACAGCGATCGTGTTGTCCGCAGACCATTCAACGCTTGCAGTGTTCAGTAGTGTTCCGCTACACGTCATCGAACTTATTATGCTTTTTGTAGTCATCATCGCATCGATTTTTAAAAATTTATATTATTTCGAATACCACCGCCAAATTTGACAATTTTTATTAGTAAATTATCTGTGCTCAGTCTAGCAGTGTTCTCGCTTTGCAAGAATTTTGCTAAAAATCACAATTTCAGCAAACTTTCTGCTAACAAACTTTTTTTCTTACAAAAGAGTGAATTATTTCAAATTTCTAAATACGGAACGTTTTTAAACATTTCAAACATGTATTGTACCACTCGTTATACTGAAAATGTTTGCACATAAATTTTGAGAATTAATTTTTAAATAATAATAATCATAAGAGAGTGTTATATATAATACATAATACCGGTATACGAATGGCACACTTTTGAACGTTTGCTTTACACTTTAAATTTCTCGCATTTCATAAACAAAACACACGTGACTTATGTTTACAAACACCCATTAAATGTCATATGAATTGTTTTGGAAAATGTTTTGCGAACGTTTTGATTAAATATTAACAACAAATCTTTTATAAAAAAAATATGACATTACATGCAAATATGAACGAATCGCCAAACAACGATAACAACGATGGAATCGATACGTCAGAAGTGCCTGTTTATCACGTTATCACTGATGAAAGTGACAGCGATTTAAATGACACCAACGAAGAGTCGGATGGAAATGATTACGAATTATTATCACAGGACGGACCAGAAAATAATGGTTTAACCACGTATTATCAGCACAGTATTATTGTTGATTGGATTAACGACGACCAACAACAACACCAGCAGAATGACGAAAGCGTCGAAATTAGTGGTAGTGTTGACACGTCTAATAGTGATGATTGCGGTCAACTCACTATTCATCCAACAATTAATGAACAGACGACCACACATTTATTACTCGATGATGGAAAGTATATTTTCTTTGAATATATGGAATATCATTGAGAATTAAACCTTAGAATAAATCTAAATTCGGTTTAATATTTAAATTTTAGTAAAAATTTAAGTTAAAAGTTTGATTATAGTTTCATATTTTTCTTCAAAAAAATAGATAAAATAACAAAAATCAAAAGTTTGATGTCTGGGTTCGAACTGCCACGCGATAACATTCCTGTTTGGGCGCAAACCATTCCTGACGACCAGTGGAAGTCAATGCTTATGTCGAAAATCGACCACAAAAACGTCAACAAGAATAATAATAATAATAATAATTTGGCGCAATAGTTCATTGTATATATGAAACGCGATTTAACTTATAATTTGTGATTTTAGGTAATATTATATTTTAAAACAATAACGTAATAACGTGTGTAACTAATAATTACATATTATTTTTTGAGTTACTGTAAAAATTGGATTGATCTGTACTAAACTAATGTTTTTTATTTTTCAAACGCTTGTAAGTTAAATAACTTGAATAAATAAATAGCGAATGAGAGTATGGTTTGTGTGCTATTCATTGCTAACTATGTTTTTATAATTATCACTTATAAAATAAAACCGCTAATTAAACTGACAAATTACCCCATTGGGGCATAAGTTTAGTTTGTATCCCATAACAGCCAAACACTTACGATTTTACATATAACAGTTATGGGTAATTTGGGTCAATGTCAGGAAAAATTGTATATTTCAAAAATTTCGAAGTATAATGATCAGAGCTGCGATTTTTGGGAATAAAAAAATTTACAAATTTGGTGGTAATTTGGTTACAAAAACTTTAGTTTATGGTTGTAACCAAAAATTCAATAAATCGCTGCTAATCTTATAAAAACTATTATATTTTAAAACAAATAATTGTTTGATATATTCTTAAGTAAATCTATCGACACTTTCATTTAAAATGTATTTGTAAATTGAAAAAATTGTGCATATTGTATATTAAAAATCTGAAGAAATTACAGCACATACTATAAGTTTGATTTATTTAATTATTGCATTTTTTTAGAAAAATCTAGTATTTCATTAAATTTAATTAGATTTTTACTAAAATGTTTTAATTTAAAAAATTATGTTTTGAAAAATGTATGAAACTAGTTTATAAGTTTTAATAAACATTTAATAAAATTTCACTTTTGAAAATCCAAAAAATCGCAGCTCTGATAATTATATTGTTAAGAAAATTACGCGCTCACGAAATAATTAAAACTTTACCACGACTTTATCAGACTGTATACGTCCAGGCATTACGAGTTTTTAGGGATTTTCCACCATATAACCTGCCCTTTACTCCCCGGAATTACATATACTTGCACTACACCAACCCGTAGATACACCAATTCTGACCTCTACTCATTCAGTCATAGTCTTAGCAGATTCACTAAATTAAGTCAATTACGGTTTGATTGAACAACTATACAGTTATTATAGTTTATTATTATTTGGAATATGATAGAAACTGATGCCTTTTACGGGCGGCGGGGTCTAGAGTCTCGCTGAAAACCGTAAAATAACTATTTATTAAAGTTAATACGTATATTAAAACTTCTCAAATATAAGAATTTGTGAAAAATTGAGTTGAATCATACAGTCAATAAACTCTTATCTGTAATATCTGTATAGCAGTTTATGTTTCGATTCGGTTTTATCGTTTTCCGTGGGGGTATCCCGGTTTAGGTCATAGTCTGAAGGATCATCTCTAGTAATTATAATAAAAAATCCATAAAAATAGAAACTGATTACTATTTTTTATTGATGTATGGTTTAATTTGAGTGTGGTAGCGACATCTTTGGGTATTTTATTTTTTATTTCTAGTTCAGCCATCATTATGAAACTTTAAGAACACTTTCAAAGTAATTAGACGAAAGCTTTTAAAAGCTTTCACATTACTAACAATCAATTTTACCATCAAAATGTTTCAGCATTTTGTCTAAGACTATCGAATTAATTTAATTCTTTAGAGAGATTATAATAAATTAATAAAAATATTTTATAACTTTTCATATAAAACCACTTCATTTGAATTCGCAAAATTTTATTTTGTCCATATCTTAATTTGTTTATGAGCTTCGATATATTAATAATGCTTACTTATTATTTACTATATATACTATTTACTTTATAAATATTTGTCTTTAGTACCAAAAGCGATCTTCAATTATGATGAAAGTGAATTTCAAATGCCATCAATAATAGTTCAAACATTATTCTGTTTGAAATGATTTCATCAATTTAGTTGTGATATTGCTGAACACTAATAGCTAGAGTTGGTATAATAATTAAAATCCATTTTCTTTATAAATGAAAGTACAACTTGGAGAATAGTATATATGTGCAAATCACACTAATACAATAATTTTAAGACCCATGTTGTTCCTGAAAATCCTAAATTTTAGAGTTAACAACTGAAAATATTTCTTAAACCTGAATTTTCGTTTTCAACAAAAGTGTTAGTCATTACTGAAAATGCTGAAAACTGATGTGTGCCTTATAAACCGCTAATGCTAACGATTTTAGAGCAGCAGCAGTGACACATGAAATCCGTTAATCTCCGCCTGAGATCTTTATCCTGTTATCTGATACCTATGACTGATTTTGTTGTTGAGATTATGCGATAATCCAGCGAATGACACACGAAAGTCGTCCTAACAGTGTACGCCAAGATTTGGAACAAAGTTTAGCCAATCGATGTTACGATAATGTGATGAGTGATATAAATGTGTGATATGTGAAAATATATTTAATTAATGTTTCTATTGTTTTAAAATAAACTCTATTTAAATCAATGACACGTTTTTAGTGTTAGATAATTAGTTTAATAAAACAAAATACAACTTAATGTTTATAGTTAAAACTTTTACTACAGCTCGAAGCTGAACACAAACTACAACCGCTCTAAACGGCAACTAAACAAAGTGATTTATAATAAAAATACATAGAGTAAACGTTTTTAAGAGTTTGCGCTCTATTTGATCTTTTATATCATTAAAGATAATTTTTAAGTGACTCAACGACTCACGAAAACTTAAAAAACAAAATAATACTTGAGTCAAATGAATCATACAAATAATATTGAGATGAAAATTATTGAGTGATTGTTAAGTTTTTACGCGTTTAGGATTAGTCTTCACTAACTTCGTGTACCAAAACATGGCCGCTCATAATATGCGTCCTCCTAAGACTTCACAATGGAAGTCCACGACTCCATTCTCGACAGTCTTCCAAAAAGTTAATACAATTAAATAAACAAAATAAAACAAATAATAATAAAAGATACATAAATTCGAATAATAACAAAAAAAAAACAATTCGATTTTTAAGGCACACACTTTAAGATCGAATATACTTATTAACTTTGCAATTCAGTCAAATCCAACAAATACTGTTGAGTTCTAATCATGCTAATAAGTTCTTGACTGATCGCAAGAATCTTTTCGCAATCGTCGTTTCGTATCTGGATTTGCTGCCATTCGAATTATATCTCAGTTAAATGAGAATTGAAGCCTCCAATACCACTCGCGAGTTCAGTTCCCGGAACTTCTGGCGGTGATGTTTCCGTTAATTCTGTCAAATCAAATGATTTGCCATCAAATCTATCGCAAAATCTGGATTTCGACAAAAAGCCAGTTTCTAACAAATATTTAACGCACATGACAAACTTAGCTTTTGCGTCTTTTCCAACAATCTCTGTCCGATCAAATATGTCTTTCGGTAAACCAGCTCCGTTTCTCACAAAGATGTCATCGTAATTGTTATCTCTCATTTCTTGTATAATCTCGTTCATCTATTCTTTCACAATATTTCTCATTAAAATCTCCGCTTCATTTAAAGTACGCTTTGCATTGTATCTCATCCATTGCATAACTTGTTTCATTGAATGTATCTTATTATCCAAACGCATTTTCGGATTAAGTAATACTAATTCAGGGACCAAACGAAATCTAACAATTAAAGAAGTTATAATACGTATTATAACAAAAATTTATGATATAAACTTATATCCGCCTGATGTAAACGAAATAATCGCATCTGATATCAAATTTTTAATTATTCTTCGCGACTCATTAACGTTATAGACTCGATCCATAATCCAATTAAAATTATACCCCATGTTAGTGAGATCGACATCAAAGCCCATAACGATAATACTTTCACATGACATCTGACGCATAACTGGTTGTCCGGTAGCGTTGACACCAAACTCGACTGTTTTATCGATTTCAATTAGGTCATTCGCCATAAATCTCTGATTCGATCGTTGCGGGGTATGAAGACATGAGTTAAAGCGATTTCCATTATTCGTAAAATGTGATATTTCTTGTTACGAATAGATAGACCCAAACTCACGCCATCTCTATGAGTGAATTCACGAAATAAGCCATAGTAATGCCCGCTCTTTCAATGTCATACTTAATAATGCGTATGCCACGACACTGCTGATTAAACAGCCATTTCGCTAACACTTCCATAACATATCGCATATAATATTTGTCTGTTATCGCAAACAGACATGCCTTTCTTTAGGCTGCGTACGCGCTTTGGTAATTAATTTGCGGAAATGTACTCACTATCTCTGCTAAAACTACTTCAGGTATAAATGGTACCACAACGTTCTGTCAGATAAACGCTATCAGATTGTACTCTATTGCCTTTATCGCGCACTTCTTGAGCCAAACGTTTAGATGCCTGTATTTTTTCATTGAAAGAGCTGTTGAAATAGTACTTTTGATGTACTCATAAGCCACGCCAAACAATGCCTGAAGATATTCAAAACGCATACCACTTTAAAAAACTTGACACTATTCGCGTTGTTGTGAATGCCATTGAATGGCCGAACACGTGTCTGATCGTAATTTTGTGCTATTATGCGCCTCGCACTGAAACTCTCTTCCCTGCGGTTGTAAACCTGATGCCATCGCTGGACCAATCAAACTTTTCGCGTGAACGTGAAGGTAATGGTAATTGCCGAGACCAACTACCAGATCCAGAGTAGAGATGAGCATGTTAGCTGTTAACTTTTATCCTGTTAAGGTTAACCAAGTTAAAATTGATGGATAGGTTTAAATTTTCGATACAGTTAAAGTTAGAAGTTAGAACATTTCTAACCGTTTAAATTTATTATTTATATTAGAGTTAACCGGTTAACTTTTCTAACATAATTTATTGAAAGTATTATTATATTAGACGTATTAATTTATTTTTGAAAATTATTCACAGAATAATTTGTTATTTGTATTGTTTATGAATTTGAATAATTTAAAATGAAGATTAAAAATTATTAAATTAATTAAAAATTATTTAAATTACGAATTTTTTTATTGAATATAAAAAGATGGGTTAACCGGTTAACCTGGAGTTAACTCAGTCAAAGTTAAACATAATATAATTCATAACCGGTTAGAGTTAAGGTTAATATTTTTGCAGCGGTTAAGGTTAAGAGATAAAGAAAATTCTTATCTTTTAACCGATGCTTATCTTAATCCAGAGCAAAAACCAACAGACGAATACTTTGAATGAGTCGGTTGTTGAGACATATCTGTTTTAAAGCTGAGATCAAGATGTAAATCCAAGTTTTTATATGTTTCGTATGCCAGTAATGTATTAGCACTGAGATCACAATCGTATTTAATTCTTTGCCACTTTTCAAAGTCAAAACATTTAATTATTTAACGCCTCAAATAACAAGCGAGATGTGTATACTAATGGCTGATTACCGCTCACTTTCAAAACATACACATTTTTTTGTGCTTATGATTATGTAAGCGTTGTATAAGCAATCTCTTTAATGCAACTCTTTCTACTGTCACTCATATAATTGTCAAATATTCGCACCTAAAAAATTAGTAAATACAAGTATATTTGCGACACATAATAAATTCAAATTTTCTAGTGATCGCAATCACAGATTTAAAAAGATTGGGAGTCTTTCAGATATCATCCACTATTTTTATAGTCACCGAAAATAACCTGCCTTTACGTCAGCGACGAAATTTTCGACAAACTCCGTAACTAAATCAGTGATAAAAGTGGTAACACAGACCTAATGTTCAGATTTATTGGTCTGACACAGCTAGTTATGTTTATTGCATTTGTTTGGATTGAGATGCAATTCATTTTTAATATTAGAATTTATGGCCAATTTCACCCATATAAATTAGCGTGAAAACATTGTGCTGAGCATTGTGTAACACCTATCATGTATAGCAGTGTTCAAGTTATGTGAAAATAGATTTTTTATGACAATTTTAATATCTGTGTTTTTAGAATTTGTCTTACGAGAAAAATGTGTAAGAAAAATTTTTAATTAAATTTTAAACCTATTGTAAATATGGTTTATAGTGGCTTTTTTTATTTGACTAAAGTTTACAATAAAATAGCTTCAATTAAATGAGATGTTCTTCTTTATTCATTTGATTTTTAATTTATGTTTACCTGTAGAATAAACTAAGCAAATTAAATGAGGTGTTTATAGGTCCAAAAAGCGAAAAATTATAACTCACAAAAAATTGTAAAAACAGATAGTTTTAATATTAAATATTAACAATTTTTTTGTTACAGTAATACACTGCTATGTATTCACTGCATGTCAGGATTATGGAGTAAAACTTCCGCTACGTGTCATTCAACCGATTAGCTCGTGAATATAGTTTTGCGGAAAGTGATGGCTCATTGCCTCACATTTTAATAACACCTGCTGTACACATTAAAGATATATTTCAATGCCAAACACTTAATTGTGTTTGCATTATTATGTATATGTATAGTGTTTTCGCTATGTTAGTGTTTGTGTGTGTGAAGCACCAAAATTATTAATAATAATATTCCTTATTCTTTGATTGCTCCACATTATACTTCAAACGTGACACAACCTCTGCCAAACAGTTATCTTTTGACATAACGTACAGTTAACGTGAACTTATTCAATAGCATTGACAACGAGCCCAATCTTTGATACCCTATTTCCGCGTATAACAAAACATTAAAAAAACTAAATTTTAATGTAAAACTTATTTTTTCATAATTTTTTCAAATTTTGAATTTTGTAAATTTATAATTATGCCAAAATAAAGTGTATCCATTTTATATAAAATCAAAAAAGCTGCGAAAAAGATGTGTTTTTACTATAAATTGCTTAAATCAAACCTCGAGAAACTTTGATTTTTAAAAACAAGAAATTTCTATAATTTAGTTAAAAAAATACTTTCGTGGATAATCCTGAATTATCGAATTTTTTCCTTATTTCTGCTGAATTTTCATTGTTTATAGTCCTGAATATTCCGACTCTACTAATAGCTTATAAAGATAATCAGTTTAAAAAGAAAACCCACACATAGATATACACTTGATATAAATGAAAGCAAAACAATTAAGTTATTGAACATATAATAATTTGTGATCAGAAAAGAACTTTAGGAAAATGTGTCACTTTCTCGTAAAAATTATATTTCTATGCATATCAGTTTCATCCAATGGGTAAAATAATCTGCCTTAAAACATGTTCCTCCTCAATATCTGCAGTAATAATTAAGCTCAACAAATCTTAATGTCGCAAACTGTAAAATCACATGAAATATGAACACAATAAATATTTTGTACGATACAGTAAAAGCAAAAATTCCCGTCAATATGAATATTAAGGCATTAAGGCATTTTAATATTAGATTTTGTTTAATGAGAAAAAACTATATATTGACGAATACAAATTAAAAACAAGATCGAAACGGTCATAATATCTGACGACTTTACAAATTTAGACATACTTTTATTCAATTTTCAATGATTCCCATTATTTTTAAAAAATTCTCTTTATTAATATAGAATAAATAACGTTATATTCAAAAATAATTTCATTATGATCAGAGACAGACACACGCACATACAATCCAAAAATCTATATATAAGTTATCTGATTTTTTATATCGTCAGATAAAAAACAACACATTAGTAAGTATTGTTGCATAATGTAAGAAAAAGACAACACATTAGTAAGTATTGTTGCCTAATGTAAAAAAAAGTTTAAGTCATAATTTTTGAATAATTTATTACTTTAACGTAATGTTACTTATATTAATTTTCTATGGTCACGTTTATTCAGACAAGTAAGTTAACATCGATGTTAAAAGTTATAAAATATAACATGCGAGTTATAATCTTGATTTGTTCAACAGTGTCAAATCCATCAGATCTTAAAGAGAATGTTATCCAACAAATTTTATATCTTTGAAAAATACATTTAATGTAAATTTAACGAAATAAAATGTAATTTTGTCTTCAAAAAACTAAGTTTCAAAAATTAATTATCAATACACGATAGAAAATATAAATTTATGAATAAAAGTTATTTGTAAATGAAGTCCCACACTGTTAAAATGTCTGCGTTGTGTTACTGGAAAAAAATTACGGCAGAAATTTTTCTGTTATAATACTGAGTTGCATAACACGTGTTTTTTTATGAACGTTATGTAAACGTTATTTCACCGTTATATACTTAAGTGTTTCAAATTTAACAATTATCTACATTTTTTCCATCGTGTTACGACATTTAAAAAGTATTTTTTACGCAAACGTATATATATATATATATATATATAGTAAAACCAAAATTTGTCTGTATTTCGTTAATATATCAGCACAAAATGTAAATCATTTAAAATATTGCCACAAATTTTAATATATATATTTACGTTTGCGTAATCATATTTTAAATTAAATAAAATTAACGTCAATTAAACTAAATTAGTTTACAAATTTAAATTACTTTTAAATAAATAAATATATATATATATATATATATATAAATTTGTGCCAATTTTACAATAGTTTATTAAAATATATATATATATTTAAATGAAATTTAAATTTTTAAAAAATTAGTTTAATTGACGTTAAATTGAGTTTTCGTTTTCAACTTCTGGCGCAAAATAGAAATTAATATTTCATTTGAATAGAAAATGTCTTCGAAAGCATTGGTTGAATCAGATCAGGTGTCTTCGAGTTCGGACTCGAATACGGATCAAACGTCGGCATTGAAAGAATCGGCAAATGCTTTGAATGTTAAGTCGAATAACAGTCAGAATAATAACGAATCGTTGAAAGGTTTTCAAAATCTCGAAGTGGTATGATTTTTTTTAAATTATTCGATTTAAATAATTTAAAAATTAAAGCAATTTGATTTGATTTGAAACGATTTAAAATGATTCGATCACTGGTTTTGTCATTCAATTTAATTTCATTGTTATATTTTAATTCCAATTCTATTAATTCGTTTCGAATATTTGAAGCAAAAATATAATTCGAATAATTATTTGTTATTAAATTCAAATAATATTTAAATTTCGTTAACATTTCTATTATTTTATTTGAATTCAATAATTGTTTTGAAATTATTTTGTTTTCTTCAATCAATTCTTCGGATAAATCATTCAAATTATAAATATTCGAATAATTATTTTTAAATTTAAATATAATTTTAAATAATTTCATTACAACATCGAGTGATCTGTTAATTCGGTTATAACTAACTAGTCATATATTATTGAATTATTTCAGTGAGATTTTCAAACATTAATTAAACACTTTTTAAAATTTTTTATTAGTCATTAACTTTAAAATGAGACAAAAATTCTATAACAATACTCTTAAATATGCAATGATTCTATGGTGATCTCCAAGTTCTCTATCATTATTAGCTATTTTTTTTAATCAAAGCTAAGCAACAATTAAATAGTTTTTAAACAGAGATTAATTTAGAATTTGTGATAGATTTATGTTATTGATGTTTTATTAGTATAAAGAATCAAGTAATAATTTATATCTATAAACAGTTTTATATAATATATCGTAATTTTTATATTAAGACCTCAACAATTAAATAAGATTTAACACTAAAAGCCGATAGTATTATAAACGTCATATAATTAGTAATCTTTTAATGCAAATGTGAATTAATCGAATGAAACCTAATTTTATAAATTAATTTTTCAATTTTATCAATCAGTACGTATTGATATTTGTATACTTTTAATTAAATTTTAAAAAATATAAAGGATGACGGAAAGATATGAGTGCACCTGATTATGACGCTAGTGTTTGGCTTATTAAGCAAAAGCAATTGAATCAAATGAGTCGAAAAAAGCTTAAGATAGCAATTCCCAGAGTTGTTGCACAATCAAGAGAAAACAGAATCAGTTTGTTGATACCAAAAGTCAAATGTAAATAACTTAAATCATACTTTGTAGAAATAATAATAATGGTTATTATTATAATAATGTTTATTCAGCTAAACAATTACTTAATGATTTGAATGACTTGAAAAAAAAATTTAAAGTGTTTTTCGAATATCATGGTTTGGACAATGATATATCGAAATGCCTTACACTATCTGTAATGCCAGAGAAACGACAAGTAGCATACGATCAAATTAACACAATGTTACAAAAGCATGAAATAAATTTAATTGAATCGCCAATGATATTCTGTTCGCTGTGTTGCGGTTGTGGGCATTTAGAAAAGGATTGCCTAAATTGCAGTTATTGTTTTGGAGAGCACTCTTTTGATAGATGTACGCGAATTCCAACCAATTCAGCACGTAATTCGGTTGATTACGCACCAAATGGTGATAATGAGCGCGAAACTGCTAAACGAATTGTAAATTTGAGACGATGTTAAAAATTTGGATTCGATCGAACACCTTATTGGAAGTTAGGTTCAAGATTTATTGCATGGTAGTGGTGTCAGACAAAAATATATTCAGTCGACACTGAAACTTGTTGCGGCATTGAGGGAGAAAAAAATCCCGTAACAGCTATTTGTGTTAGCAGTGATTATAAGAAAGCACACAATATTGAGGTAAAAATATTACAATACCAATAAAAAAATTTAATTAATTTTTACTATTAAGGTCACTTATTTTGAGTATGTTAACAACATTGATGTATGTGCTCGAACTCTTCCGCAATATAATGGCATGTCACCTATGCATCTCGAGAGCGGAATTAATTTTGCAACAGTCAAATCCGATTTGTAACGAATTTTATGTAAGAATTAAAAGTTAATTTGAATTAAAATAATTGAAATATGATTTTAGTCAATAGTAAAGTCTATGCTTTTGGTTCAGACGAGTTGTGATGTGTTGGCATCAGCGCAGCAGAAGAATATGCGCATAACATCCAAATAGTTAATATAGCAAATTCGTTTCGAAAAGATGATAATAGTGTACCAAAATTAAGAGACATTGTCTTAACTCATTGTTGTGAACAAAACAAAAATCCCGTTCATATAAAAGAATACGACACCAAAGAGAGACCGCATTCTGGACATAACGTTGAAATCGATGCTCGGTATACTCTAAAGAGTGGGAAAAAAATTGACGCAAATGAACCGTTGCTGTCATACGAAGAAATTCAATTATAGGTAGTTGAGTTTTGAAGAGTGAGGAACGCGAAAAGTATTTTAATAGAGTGTAAAATATAATCAATAAATTGTGAAATTAAAAGTAATCATTGAAAAAATTAAACACTAATTAAAATAATAATTGATTAAACTATATATTGTAATTGCTATAATAAACCAACTAATTGTCTAAATATAATAAATAAAATTATTATTCTTGATATAATATATTGCTATTGATTTAAATCTTTAATAGACGGATGAATCATGGAATATAATTAATGAATCAATTAAAGATTATTCTGCAAATTGGATTAAAGCTGAGGCAAAGGCGCAACAATTAGATGAGAATGATTTTGATGTTATAGATGAGCTAAAAAGCTTCAAATACACTGACTTCGTAAAGGAAACAAATGTCAAATATAAAAGGAAAGTTATTAATGAAGACGAGAGCGACATTCAACTAGTAGGTATTGGCTTAAATATAATGATTAAAATGGGCTATGAAATTGGTGATGGAATAGGAAAATATAGTAATGGTAGAAAATCCTTTGTAACATTGAGTAAAAATATTAATCGCTGGGGTTTGGAAATGAGAAATGAGAAATGGAAGACGATATTGAAATTAATGATGGATATCAAAACGTTAGAGATATGTTGCAAAGCATTGATCGCAATAACATTTGATCTGTTTGAAGGTAACGCAAACATTTTTTGAAAATATTTAATAATAAAATACAATTATAGAAAATAAAATTGATGATAAATCTTTAATGGATATAACACTAGAAGATTTGTTACAAATATCAGGTCTCGCAATTGGTGACAGAAGATTAATTATCACAACAATAAATGCACTAATATATTGCAAGAAATACCATTAGTAATCAAACGCAGTAATAGAAATGAAAATATATCGAAACAACAGAATGAATAGTTATATAATAGGAATATTACCGTAATATAATTATAAGTATTTTATAATATTAAAAAATTTTGGTTATATTACAATAAATTTTGTTTTATTAAACATTGCTCTCAGTTATAAAACTATAAATAACCCCATATTAGATCATGAATTATTTCGAGTTAGAAAACATAAAAATTCATATTTTAATGCCATTCAGCTTTAAAGTCACATTTGCAGAATTTTTCCTTTTTTAAAACTAAAACATTTCCTAACAGTGCAGGTACAGTTGGTCTTTAAAGTTTTCACGCAGACCTGGACTCGGAATCTATAATATAAAATATCATAATGTGAAAAGAATCTCAACGAAGCAATTTATCGATAGGTCAGATGCAGGTTATTTCTTTAAGCTCAAGCTTAATAGGTATCGAGCATAGTATCGACAATCTTAAGCTCAAGCTCAGCATATTTGAGCTTATTCTCATCTTTAGTTATAATAATTGGTATAATATTGTAGTTGTAGTTTTACTCGTCGTAATTTACGAGCGTTTGCAACGTATTGCCAGAATATAGTTTAATGAAGTGTTTGTTTCGCATATCGCGTTAAATCGCATTATATATCACATATGATTGTTTAGTTTGGTATAATAATGGTTTGCGATAAGTGTGAGAGCAAATTAGGAAAAGTGATCACACCTGACAAATGGAAGTTTGGTTCGAGAAATACTACTGGTATGTTAAATGTTATCTATTATTATATATTGCATGCAAATTATTAACCCTATGAACCAAAACAAGCATTTAATTATGATTGTGATGATGTGATATCTAGAGAGCGGCGGACGTCTAGTAAACGAGAACAAAGCGTTGACAGCGAAAAAGGCACGATTCTCGCCGTACACTAAGTTTGAACAGTGCGCTATTTGTAAACAGAAAGTGCATCAAATCGGTTCTCATTATTGTCAATGTAATCTATTTTTTTAATTATTACTATTTTCTCTCAACAATTTTTTCTCTATTTTTTCGTCTCACTCGACTTGCAACGCAATATTTTTAAGCAATGATGAGAATAGGTTCGCGTATTACTGAGCAATAATTTGCAATTAAATTAAGGTGTGATTGAGATTTATTGATAGTTAGCACTAAACTCGTTGCGATTAACGCGCGATATTAACCAATAGTTTGTGTGTCATTACCGGTACAGTTGTTTACTTTTGTGATGATTGAATGACAGCATTTTTACAATCAAATATCATATTAACTTATTATTACAATCCTTTCTTTATTTACACAAAAACAAATTTAATAAACTCACAGTTTATTGTAATCGATTAATAGTAGTTAAATGATGGTTTAAAAAGAGTAGAACGCAATCAAATAGAGCTAAACGTTGATTTTTTTTTGTTTTCAAATCTTTTACGTATTACTGTATGATTAGAATTGACATTAATGGACAATCAATCTATTTCTCGTTTGAATAGCGTGTGCGTACAAGAAAGGCATTTGTGCGATGTGTGGCACTAAAATGATTGACACCAAAAATTATGCGCAATCAAGTGTTTAACTCATCAACAAATTTATTTCATCACTACTACTAACACTAACACTATTTCTATTCTGTTTTACTCAAAAAATTTGTATCATATAATGAAGTCGAACGAAGACGAAGACGTAATTAAATTTAATCCACCGCTTTATTTGCAACGCTATAAATTAGTGAGTGATATATTAGAAAATACTTGTCCGCAATTAGAGAGTGTGGCGGACTTTGGTTGCGCTGAGGGAAGGTTTTTGCGTTATCTTAAACGAGTGATGAATATTCGTCGCGTGTGTTGCGTTGACATTGACGCCAATTGTCTCGAGCAGTGCTCACGCGAGGCTCGACCACTCACTTGGGATCACCTCTTTGGTCGACAACAAGAGCTTCGAATAGACGTTTATTGCGGAAGTGTTACCGAAGCGGACAGTCGTCTGATTGGTGTGGACGCTATCACTTGTATCGAACTTATCGAACATTTAAGCAGTGATATATTATCAAAGACAGTGGCAAACATATTTGGTTTTATTGAGCCTAAATTCGTTATCATAACGACTCCGAATTCCGATTTCAATGTATTGTTTCCGCAATTGAGAGGCAATTTTCGTCATTGGGATCATAAGTTCGAGTGGACTCGTAAACAGTTCACTGAATGGTGTGAAGCGGTTGTCGATAATTATCCAAAATATACTTACAAACTAACAGGTGTAGGCGTGCCTCCAATCGAGTCACAACACGTTGGCTTTTGCACACAAGTCGCTATATTTCGCAAAGATTTAAATAACAATTTCGCTGATGATTCGCGTGCAAACAAATTATTGCTCAATAATTATAAAATTGTGGACAGTTTTAATTATAACAAAAGTGATCGCATAAAAGTAGTCGATGAGCCTCTTATTGATTGGGATTCCGTTCTTTCAGATAATAAAAGTTAATTAACACTTCAAACACATCTATTTAGCTAACATTTATTTTTGAGATATTTTTAAACAAATTGTTTTTTATTTTGCATTTAGTTTATGAAAATCATATGTTTTTGATCGTTAAGCTTGTATTAAACAGCTGTACTGTATATTTTTTCGACTATTAAATCATACATTATTGAAGGCTTACATTCTACTATTATTTATTAATTCGAAATCCTTTTGATTCTCAAATTTACTAACTGTGATAATTTGATAAAAATATTAGGCTTTGCATCACAAACTAGAGATTAAATGCGTAAAACGAAAAAATTTAACAAAAGTAATCATCACTTATGCTGAAAGAATATAGTGACTTGTAAGTTAGTAACGAAAGATTACTACTGATATTGTGACAGTTATACGTATAGTTATATTTATCATACAACAGAAAGATAATGATAATTACTGTTAGCTAAAAGTGAACTAACCATCAAATTCATAATATGAAAAGAATATTGCGCCATAGTTACACAGAGGAGGGTCAATGCTCAGGTGTGGGTCCCCAGTAATATCGAGATTCGAAAAATTATCTCTTAAACCCGCTGAGATTTGACCACAAGATTTTTGAGATTTTATATAGAAGACATAAGATTGTAACTATAATTAGAGATGAAAATTTAGGCTCAGCCTAAGACTTCGCGAGAGTCTCTGGGCTGACAGACTTGGTGATGTCATAGGCTTTAGGCTTAGGCTGCTAAAAAACGGTAGGCTTAGTCTAGGCTCAGCCTATGAGTCAAAACCTTAGGCCGCCTATTAGGCTGTGTATAAAAATTTAAACGTCAAATACTATTAAAATCAATTTTAAAATCAAAGATTTATTAAACGATTTAAAGATGAATTAAACTAAAGTGTATAAGTTAATATCTGAAATGTGATATTTTTTAATTTTAAATGTTAAATAAACATGTATTTTTGTATAAGGTGTACAGTTTATAGATTAGGCGGCCTATAATATAGAAAGTCTGTAGGAGCTTAAGCCTACAGCCTATGAAAAATCTAGGCTTAGGTCCAGCCTACAGCCTAAGGTTAGGCGGACTATATCTTTCATCTCTAAATATAATTTATGTCTCGGTTATATCCTAAAACGCAGTTATCAACAATAATATTGTCATCGTTACAGAGTATACTATAGAAATTAATTTATTTTAACAATAAAGAAATTTCAATTTAGAACAGATATTAATTAATTTTCTTACAAAATAAATTTAAACTATAATCCTTAGTAATTTAATATTTTAATTTAAATGTGCATTATTATTGTATTTTTCATAATAAATTTAGTTAATATTTTTCAGGTTTAATTGTATTTATCTGTAAACATATTGCAGTGTTGACTGTGACTGCGTTTGAGGACATCATGTCCGACATAACCGCGCTCTTGTTTTTATTTCAATTTTGATAATGACGAAACCGCAACTAAACATTAATATAGAGCTAAGTTACATTCCATGCACATTGCCTTTTTTAAATATTAAATATGCATATAAAAACGTGTGATATACCATATGTAATAGGTTTGAATTTTCGATTATAGATATTTATTATTGCTTAAGGAGACTGTTATTCTAGTGACTCAATGTTTGAATCAATCACGTAATGTTGAGTGTGTTATCACTAGATGTAAACAACTAATAATAATTCGGTGGTTCAGCAAAAATGGAGTTAATTAAGGATGCCATGTCTAAAATGACAAATTTGCGTCAAGATATAAAGTGGAAGGACGAACAAAACGCGTTCATGAGTAAAGTTATAGATAAACAAAATGTGATGATTGATAATATGACGCAAGACATGCACAGTTT
>JAQIVF010000593.1:0-20181 GCA_034698365.1 Steganacarus magnus
TAAAGCTATATATTAGTATGCAATGAGGCGCAACTCTCGTGATCGGCCCTCTTTTAGTGCATCAATTGTACTGAATGATCATGAAATCTATTATTAGTGAAACCAGCGAACATTCAAAACTTTGCCACTATTTTTTTAAAAAATCGTATGGTTGTTAATTTATTTACTACATATGAATTTTCACTAATTTGTGAACTAGCCTTACAATAGTGAGTGGCAAATAGAAAAAGTTTGTAATCATTTAAAATCTCTTAAACTTAACAAACTTTAGGTTTCATAACGAAATAAGAATAAATATCCGAAACATTGACCCTCAAAAATAAGTTAATAAATAAACATTGCTAATTTGAAACCCAAAAAAGACAGTAGTTTTGGCCAAACACTAATGATTTTGTTAACATACAGTCGCTGTAATTCTGAAAGAAAGCAATCGATCAACAATAGTCACGTTTCTGTTAGAATTTTGCAATGCCATTCAAATTACTGTGGTTTTATAAACAAAATATTGAATGCATATAACAAATCAAATTATGTTAGTGTTATATAATGTATTATTTTGAATGAAATACAATTTTTTTACTTTATTTAATCATTTTTTCATCGTCCAACTATACATATAATGTTTTTGTTAAATAATAGACTTTATAATTATGTCTTTTCAATTAAATGTTTTTTACTTATTTTGTTTAATTACCATATTAATTGATGCTATGATTATTGCATCCGTATATTTAGCTGTCATTATAATTATATTAGAATTGCAGTCTATTTTATAATTCTACTTAATTTGTTTCGAAAAATTTTACGGTAGACTCGCAAAAATAAAAAAAAACTCTAACTTTTGTGGCTTTAAGGCATCGTATAGTTTTAAAATAGATGCTTTCTAATGATTAAAATCTTATCCAAACTCTAGTTTTACTTGTAAAATAAATTTTAAAGAGCTTTTAATTCTTAAAACAAGCTAATTTATTATTATCTCTAAAAACAACAACTTAAAGCTTTTCGAGAATAATTTGGAATATATTGCATATTCAGTATTATATTATAACACAAACATAGTTTATTGAATCGTTTAAATGTAATTTGTAGCGATGATATGTAATTTCACTTTAAGTATACACTCTCTTCTCTACTACTGTAACACTCATTTCCCCTAAAATGTTTGAGGAATATAATGAAGTAGAGGGTCACCCACTAATTAATTTGAAGAGAGAGAGAGAGAGAGAGAGAGAGAGAGAGAGAGAGAGAGAGATAGAGAGAGAGTTCATAAAAATATAAAAAATAATGAATTATATGTTATAATACATTCTATAATTTATAGCGCATTTGATGACCAAAGAGCGAACTCACTATAATATATTTTAGTTGGAATTAGTTTAAATTAAATTCAAATTAATTCTCATACATTACTGTACTGTAGGTTGCGATGACTTAGAAGCCCTCCTTTGGTGTAAATAGCTCTTAAACCTTCATATATGCCACTTTAAATAACTACAATAACAACAGAAGCAATTAAGCAATTTGCTGCAACATTTAAAGTGATTCGCGAAAAGAGTCTCAAAACATCATATTTAACAAATTTTCAAATTCTCCACATTTTGATTGAGTGATAAAATAACAGTGATTTTTACGATGTTTTACAGTATATATTGCGTTGAATTATTACTTTTAACCAAAAATCTATTGATTTGTTATTCGGTAGGTTCTATCTCTTACTCTGCATGGGGTGGCGTCACCAGAACCCGAACTCTCATATTCATACTGAATCGGGAATTATCAGCACTACATACACCTGTATATAAATTATTTTTTTGACGTTATAACCGATGTTGCGATTGGACGCTAGATATTCATTTGCAAAAATGCTGGGCTCGTCCTAACATATAACATATGATGTGATGTCCACAATGATGAAGAATACGCCCATTTAATGCTGTAAACTGTCCCGCTGTGAACTCACGTTTGTTCTTTCTATCATGTAATTAAGCATCGAGTAATACCTATCTTTCCGTTCACGTATTACAGAAGTACTAATCTAAATATTATAAGTGAGACACACTATTCATTCTGCTCATACAGTACACCGTTTGCTTCACTACTTATTCATACATTCTGAACATATACTTCATTCTGTTAATTGCTCTTACATTTGCTATTATTAATTATTGTTTGATGATATTTAAGAAATTATCGCATCGAAATGAGCGGAATATTTTTAAATCTAACTTTTCTGCTCACTAACCATAGTTATTTAAAAACATAAATTAAACTGAGAAATGTACTGCAGAATAATAGCATATTTATATTCTGTGCATACACTACACAATCGAGAAATTAAAAATTCGTTAGTATTTTTTTCATAAAACGTCACTAAATTTCAAAAATTGTCAATAAAGCGACGGAAATTATAAAAAGTATAACAGAATTTGCTTTATATTTGCTATTTTTTGACGACACTGTTTTAACTAATTTTTTATTCCTCGATTCGGAGTGTATGTATGATCATGCGATATTCAAACTGTGTATTATCACTTTTTTTTGCTCACTTCTCTAAATGGCCCCAACTCAACCATAAATAAAAAATAATGAAGCAAAAAATTTGAGATCTCCAATAAAATTTTTATTGAAATTGAATATTATAAACTTTAAACTTAATTTTTTATGAAATATTATAAACTCACGAAATTTTTAAAAAATAACTGATTTTTTAAATTTAATTAACTTATAGTAAAATTCTGGCGGTACTTCTATAAATTAATTACAGAAAAGTGCAAATGCTGTACTTAAGGTGAAGTCGGAGATAAGCTATTATGAAGTCGTAAGATATTATTTTGATAATTTTTATGGCATATCGAAATATGTAGTACCAATTATTAAATTGAGATACTGTCGGTCGTCCCCCTATCTATTTAAAATACGTTTTGTGCAACAAAAATTCATTTAATTATGAAGTTAGTGAGTTTGATGATTTGTTGAGTGATTATTTTAAAACACAATTATCAACGCAAATACCTAATTGTTTTTCATCTATATATGAAACATCAACAACAATCGTATTCCGCAAAAATACAGAAACTTTTATTTCAAATTGAAAATTAATGACTAATAAGTTATTATTGTAATTTTTATATTTTGCGCTTCAAAACTTTAGTTATTTTTCATATTTGGTGGTTTACTCTGAAACATTTCAGTGGATGACTGCCGTATACTGTAGTATATCAGAATATTTATAAAACCTCAGTATGTCATTATCTTTGTTTCACTCTATTTTATATAAAACTAAAAACTGAAAATAAACTCACCTTATAAAAAGTGAATATCAACTCATGATCGTCTTGTAACAAATATAAAAACTAAAATTTGAATAAATTAAAAATTAAATTTGTTACAAATTTTTTAAATGCTTTGAGAATATTTTTACTATCGTATCAATTTATCTCTTCGATATCATTTTGGAATTAAAGATGCAATAACTTTATTCTTATAAATACCGTAATTTACAAACGATAGCACAACGATAGCAATGCATTCATACATTTTTTTTGATGTCGTTTATTTTTAATTTATTATGTATAAGCTTATGGCATAATTTTGTTCATTTATTTTAATAATTCAATCACAAATTAAAATTTATTTTAATGACTCCTAATAAATTTTTGATTAATTTACTAAAATAATGTTCTCTAAACAAAAATATTGCAATCTTACATTGATTGGTATTTTGATTTTCACTTTATTTTTTGTGTAGTTAGTTGTAAATACGCTGAATTATAATTAAGTTATTTATGATTCTTGTAAGTATTACTCTTTACTCTTAAAAGCATAAAATTTAGTATTCTTACCACTTTAGTATATAATTTATTTTTACTGAATATGAAAATGCGAAGCTATTTGGAATGTCTGTCTTAGAACATGAAAGAATGTCAGATGTAAAGGATATGATTTGATAATAAAAGAATTTTTTTTATTCACTTTAGAATGTTTATTCAATAGTATTTTTAATTTTTATCACTGAGTAAATGCATTTATTTAAAAACAACAAAGAATTACTCATTCAAAATTCTTGTAATAATTCCAATAATTCCTACTAATAATTTACTCGTCTACCAATGTTTAAGGAAAATTCCAAGATTATTAAAATATTCGCAATAAACCTAATACATATAGAAGTTGTAAATATGCCATAATGTGCCTCAAGTATTACCGTAATTGATAAATACTTGCATTATTTAAATAAGAAACTTCGATGTAAATAAATTTTGTAAATAAGTTTTTATGCTAAAAATTTTTGACGCTAATTTGTGTTTAATTTCTTTCACTAATGCTCCAAAACTTGTTTGGGTCAAAGTAGCGCTCAATCGAAAAGGTAATGCTATATTTTTTACCCCAATGCTCAAAATTTTGATCCCAACAATCACGTTATTATCCGGTCTCTGGCTACTAGACTTATTTGAATCACTGTTGAATAGCATTAAAATAGATATTAATTCGCAATAAACTAGAATTTTATTAACCTAATTGTTATCTTTAAACATTAATTTTTATTTTAGTAAAAAACTAATTTTTCCATATCTGACAAAATTTTGAACAGAAAACAAACAAAGCACTATCTAATTGGTCCGATTTACTGTTTGCCTTCCAGTCATTATTCGTTTAAATTTAACATAGAAAAAATTTATAAGCAAATCTTCTAAAAACATCTGCTAATCATAATTATCACAACAAAACTCAATTAATGACAATTTATGTTCGCTTACTATTTCATTCAAAAAAGAAAACTTAGGAAAAATATTATGCTAGAAATATTACATAATTCATAGCACTTTCAAATTCTAGTTTAAAAGTTTGCATTATTTAAAAATGAAGATAACATCAAAATACCGAAGATGTAAATCTGTCAATTCGGTTGCCATTTTTTGTTTGTGGTTTGTTCGGTTGTAAAAAGAAAAACTACAAGTATAAACTATATTTATAAATGGCAATCTTAAAAAACAGGTAATTAAAGATTTTTGATTACTTATAATAGAGTAACCATTTTAATAAAAATGTTTGGAAAAAATTATAAACAAATTTGAAAAATTGTTTAATTTTCTGACCCTCAAGCTGTTAACCAGAACCCAACCTCCATCAGAAGAACCCGAGATTAGATTATTTTTTATATGAAAATATTAATATTATATTAAATAAAATTCATGCATTTAATTTGTTGCAAATTAAAATATATTACATTAATTGTACAAAATCAAAACTTGTCCGAATAAATTATGTAATAAATTTTAAAAATTTATAATTAAATTTACATTTTTGTTTATACTGTAACTATTGTTTGAATTGAAAGAATCACAAGTGATGCACACCAGTTTGTGGCCACTTTTAACACAAAAATATTTAAAATTACATTAAAATGTTTCTCATTGACAATAAAATAATAATGCAAATTTATACTGATATAAAAAGGTATAATCAATAACAATACAAATTACTAAAATTTTAAACATTCGTTTCATCATATAAATTACTCTATTATGAAATTATAAAAACTTTAATATCCGATAGTGTAAACTTGTCTAAACCGTCATACGCCTCTAACACAAAGCTACCTATAAGGAAATCCAAAGCCAAACAGCCCAAACAGCCCTAAATAATCCCAAACAACCCCTCTTACTAGTCTGAATCAAATCTAGGAAATTTTTTTAAGATGTTTGGAGATTTTGTAAATTAAAACAATAGAAAAATATTATTGTTTAATAGTTTGGTGTTAAAAATAACACAATTATTAAACAGAAAATATTGTATGATGAATTTGAAATAATTGCAGTTTAATAAAACATTAATTATTAAATATATTACTAATGATACCATAATAAACTGACTGAAATATATGTAAACTTTATAATTTTATTTTATAAACAATAGATGTATAACCAGTGGATCTTAAAAAGATTCTTTTAAGTGCTTTCAATAAAATTTGAAAACAACTCAATTTAACTTTTCGGTATTTTAAAAAAAATTATTTACACAAAAGTGCTATTTTATTAAAATTATATTGAATAACTATATGTTACTATGTTTTTGAT
This sequence comes from Steganacarus magnus, assembly GCA_034698365.1. Taxonomy (NCBI): domain Eukaryota; kingdom Metazoa; phylum Arthropoda; class Arachnida; order Sarcoptiformes; family Steganacaridae; genus Steganacarus; species Steganacarus magnus. The sequence continues at coordinate 6,078 of JAQIVF010000593.1, forward strand.
ATTAAATTGAACACATTATGTAGTATAAAATTTCATAATTGGTTAATTTATTTAATGAAGACATACGTTTTTTATATAACAAAAAAATGTTTTGTTAGCAAAATATATATTTTTGGTATATTAATAAAAAAATAGTGTGCACGACGCGCAACAAAATTGCAGCTCAACTTGTCAGTTATGTATTCATTTGAAAATAATTTGCCCAATTTTTCGTAATTTTCGCAGTTTCGATATCTGTCTGTGATGGCAAAAAATTGCAAAACTCAAGTTATATATTCATTTGAAAAATAATTTGCCAATTTTTAGCAATTTCGCAGTTTCGAAATCTGGCTGCGATGGCAACACATTCACTCGGCAAAAAAATAATACTGAACTTTATTTGGAAAAAAGCGATTCAGAAAACTTGTGCTATTGGTTATTAAACACATGCGATTCGCATCCGTTCGTTAATGAATTTCAGTCAGAAAAAAAGTCATTCTTCTGTGTAGTATATTTCATGCGTTAAACAAAAATTATTCCAAATAAGTTAATTGTGTGCTATAGGCCTGCAAGTAGTTTTTTTTAACATAGACTCAAACATTTCCTTTTACTCCCATTTTTGTTATGCCTATAAAATTCTTAATTTAAATGATATATTAAAGGTTAAAGAAAAATTATAGGTTTAAATAAGTTCAAAGGTTAACTTATAAAGAATGTTTTAAAATGCAAATGCATGGTCCTTTTAACCAAAAGATTTACCACTAGCACTAGGAAACAGTGGTTGGAGGGCAGAGTACTTATCAGTGCCATGAAAAGAAACGAAAGCTTTTTGTAGTGTTGGTGAAGAGGCAATCATTTGGTTGAGGCTATTGTGTACTGCTATTAAATGAGCGCATCCCTAAAACCATTTTCAAAAGTCTATCCCCCATGTCTATCAACTTTTGCTAACTTTTATGTATGTTAACGCTTTAGCGCAAGAATGACTGCGGGCTATCGAGAAACAACACATTCAACACAACATTCTTGTAGCAGAGAGACTGGAAATATGCGACAACTACTACAATAAAGTTTTTGTAAACTATACTAAAGTTGTACACAACCAAAACTTTTTAACCAATATTTTAGTGCTACTATTGCTTTTGATCGAAAATATTGATAACAAATTAAATCCACAGGAAAATCTAAAATAAAATATGTGTTATTCTTGGACTCACTTTGTATACAGAAAACTAATGTTTACTATATGTCAGATACCATTCATTTTATTAAGTTAGCAGAAAAGCCAGTGTTTTTCACTTATAATATGCTAAAATATTATTCCAAATGTTTCTCAAAATGTCCTTTATTTTCTTTACGTTTGTCACATCTCACGCAATATCTCACTTAAACCGTATTTATATTATATATTTTTCACAGGCACTTATTTTTCATTCCAGTTATAAATTGCAGATAAAATTTATTAGTCAGATGCGAAGAATGCAATGTATTAATTACTTTTTTACGAGTATAGGTAAATGCATATAACAGTCACTGTTCACTGTTCACTGTTCACTGCTACTTTTTCGAATAATTATAATTTCAAAAAAATAAATTTATACATAAGCCCCACCCCGTCTATAGGTCCCTATTTATAAAACTTTAATGTTTAAATTAGACAATAGAAGTTCGACAATGTGTGCTCGCGTTCGTTATTGTTTCACTCTGATGGCTATATTTTTTTGTTTCTTTTTTCGATAATAAAACTTAATTTTTATCACTTTATTAATTGTCGATGTTTTTTTGCAGTATTATCTTCATTTATAAATCATGCAAACTTTTAATCGAGATTGAAAGTGCAATGAATTATTATGCAATATTTTTAGAAAATTGTATTTTCCTAAGTATTGCTAATTTGGATGAGAAATACAAGCGAACCCAAACTCTCAATATTTTTCAAAACTTAAAATTAAACCTTGACTTAGGTTCAGAACTTTTTAATTTGAGTTTAGTAATTTTAGTTATAATTGTCATTAATCGCTTTTGGTTGTGATAATTATGATTAGCAGATGTTTTGTGGAAGATTTCCTTATAAATTTTAATTTTATATGTTAATCTAAACGAATAATGACTGGAAGGCAGACGTAAATCAGACTAATCAGATAGTGTTTTGTTTGCTTTTTTAGTCAGACATTAAAAGATAGAAATGGAAAAATTGGTTTTTTTTGTTGCAAATTAGATAAAAGAATTTGTTATAAAACTAAATTATAAAATTAAGGTTTACCTGTTTATTTTATAATTAAAACATTGGTTTATTGCTAATTAATATATAATTAATTCTATTAATATCAAAACACATTGAAACGGGTGATTGATTTTAATAAATTTAAAAGAAAATTTTTGAAAAAATTAAAGATTTCTCGTTGTTTTTACTGCAGATCTAGAAATCATTTTGATTAAACAATAATTAATAATTGGAAGGTAAGTTTAATTAACAGAATGAAGCGTATGCTGAGGGCATGCAAAACTGCACACTATTTTTCACATGAATAAATGGTGAACTGGTGTATGAATAGAAAGAAAAACTTATGATAAGTCTCCTCTCTCTTATAATATGTAGACCAGTAATATGTGCATTGAAAAGAGACTCAAAGCTTAATTACATTCATAGAGAGAACAAACGTGAGTTCACAGCGGGACAGTTTACAGCATTAAATGGGCGTATTCTTCATCATTGTGGACATCACATCATATGTTATATGTTAGGACGAGCCCAGCATTTTTGCAAATGAAAATCTAGCATCCAATCGCAACATTGGTTATAACGTCAAAAAATAATTTATATGCAGGTGTAGTTGCAGGTAATACCCGATTCAGTATGAATATGAGAGTTCGGGTTTGGTGACGCCACCCCATGCAGTGCAACAGATCGATCCTCAAGCATAACAAATCAATAGATTTTTGGGCTACTATTTCCAAAAATATTGGTTTCAACTAGTATTCACTTAAAAATACGATTTTAAAGTACCACCGATTTGGCAAATGTTATACTATTAAAATGAAAGTAAGAGATAATTTCTGACTACTGGTCTAATACTGTATTATCAAGTGGTTAACTCTTGAATTTTTAAATTTAAGCATTTATTTGAATTTTTATAAACATTAAAAAACTAATATCAATATATTTATTTTTGTTTTTATTTTGAAGATACTTACAAATTAGTCTAAAACATACTTTTTAGTCCAATGAATTGATAAATATAATGAATAGTAATTGATGTTAATTACAAAGTAACATAACAAGGTTTATTAATTACAGTTTTTTTCTTTATATTTTCAATTAAAATTTATATTATAATAATTAAAATTAAATTCTTAATTCAATTGATTTTTGTTTTAAAAAATTTATCTTTTGTTTGTTTTTTATTGCATTATATTATAATAAGAATGTTTTTATAACGAATGTTTTATCAATTTTAATTTCATTTTATGGCACTATAAATTAAAAAAACAAATTTGGTTCGATTCACATTCATTTATATATTTATATATATATATTATTTAACACTTCATTCAATTTTTTCGCTGAGGAGGTGCCGCCTCCAAAGTGCACAGATAAATAAACTATACCTTAAGTAAAATTCGATTAATGCAGAAAATAAAATGGTAAAAATAATGAGAGTAATGGCAGAATGAATTTAGAAAAATTTTTACTACTTATTTAGAAAAAGATTAGTACTTCTGTAATACGTGAACGGAAAGATAGGTATTACTCGATGCTTAATTACATGATAGAAAGAACAAACGTGAGTTCACAGCGGGACAGTTTACAGCATTAAATGGGCGTATTCTTCATCATTGTGGACATCACATCATATGTCCAGTCATTTGCAAATCAATATCTAGCGTCCAATCGCAACATTTGTTGTAACGTCAAAAAATTATATACAGGTGATAATTCCCGATTCAGTTATGAATATGAGAGTTCGGGTTTGGCGACTTTACCGCAGGGACTGATATGAAGTGTCTGTCTTGCACAAGATGTTATCCTATTATACCAAATATGATAATAATAGTAATATAACCACAGTTATAGTTCAACACAACATAAAACATAAGACACGGCACACCCAATCATTGTCGCATTAACTGTTATTTTCTGCATTTATGTACTCATAACAGCACATATATAGTGTAGTATGTGTATCACTCTATCAAATTCTGTTAAAAGTTGTTGTTAGTTGTTACAAACTTTTGCCAAATCACATCACTTCATAAGTTTAGAAAATGCTGCAGCAAATGCTTAATTGCTTCTGTTGTTGTTATTTAGTTGTTCTCTTCGAAAAAGTGGCATATATGAGGGTTTAAGGGCTATTTACACCATGAGGGCTGTAATTCATCGCAACCTAAAGTATAATGTGTAACAATTAATTAACAATTTAATTCTAAATAATTCATTAAAATAACTTAAAGTGAAAAGTGAAGTTCATTTGATCATCAAATTCATGAGAAATTATAAAATATTTTATAACATATAATTCAACATTTTTATTTTTTACGATCTCTCTCTCTCTCTCTCTCTCTCTCTCTCTCTCTCTCCCAATTAATCGGTGGGTCACCCTTTGCTTCATTGCTTTGCTCCTCACCTCAGGGGAGAGTAAGTGAAGTATAGTAATATAAAGTGAAAATTATATTCGCTTGAATTGCCATTCATTAGTGAATGCGAAACACAGGCATTTAAACAAATGAATAATCTCTGTTTAGGTATAAGACAACATTAAATATATATTCTGAATAAATCGCTAAAAAGCACTTAGTTATTGTCTTTCTAATATAATAATAAAATAACGAGTGTTAAGAATTAAAAGCTCTTTAAAATTTCTATTACAAGTAGAACTTGAGTTTGGATAAGATTCTAATCATTAGAAACCATTGCTTTTAAAACTAAACGATGCCTTAAGGCTAAGCAGTTTGAGCTTTTTTTTACTTTTCAAAGTCTACTGTAAAATTTTACGAAACAAATTAAGTGGAATTATAAAATAGACTTCAATTCTAATATAATTATAATGAAAGCTAAATAAACGGATGGAATAATAGCAGCAATTATTATGATAATTACACAAAATAATTAAATAACATTTAATTTAAAAAACATAATTATAAATCCTATTCTTAAACAAAAATAAAAAACACAGAAGAAAAAAATCTAAAAAGAATTATTATTGAAAAAACATATTATAGAATGAATATTGAATAAAGCGCTTCGTAAGTGAAGAATTGGTTGAATGGGCAGTGTATTTCATGAACAATATTAAATATAACACTTATAACACTAACACAATTTGATTTGTTATATTAATTCAACATTTTGCTTATAAGCTGTAAAATTCTTGCCGAAAACGTGACTATTGTTGATTGATTATAAAAGTTAATTTACTTTCTTTCAGACCCACAGCTACTGTATGTTAACAAAAGTGAGGGTTTGGCCCCAAACTAGTGTTATTTTTTTGTTGTAAATTTGCAATTTATTTGTAAACCTTTCTTCTAGAGGTCATCGGTTGGTCTTGTATTACAAAGTATAATATTTGCGATGACAGGAGAAAGACATATGGCATTACATGGCATTTTTAATAGTGTTCGCCGAATACAAGAAGTGATCGCACACCAAAAACTAAGGGCAACCAAATGATGTATTGTGACAAAGAAATTGAATAGAAACAAATTATATATAGAAAAAAGATATAACTATAGTGCTATATATACTGTATTTATGTTTTAAGTATTAGTAACAAGAATAGAATACAATGTTAGAGTTTGGCAATAAAATGCTGGCCAAGTATTTGGTGAACATTTTTTTCATCCTTGAGCATAGCAGTCATAATGAGTGAATGTCATCAATTTTTGTTGCACTACAAAACTTGCAGCATTAATATTATATATAATGTTCAATAGTACTAAGTTCTAAAGGCGCTGATATAAAACAATAAAACGCTTATTGATTTCCATTCTCTCTCTTATATGAGTTTCCGCCAGCAGTCACAGCTCCTATTTATAATTTTTGACAACATAATACAACATAATTTCTTGTAGAAACATAGCAAAAGTTTACGAATGGCCTTTTCACTAGTGAAGTAAAACCCAATGGGCAAAACTCAAATTTCACAAAAAGCAACTTATAATTAAAGTGTTGGCTAATATCAAAACTCACTCAAAATCTCGAACTTCAATTTTTTTGCTCTGATAAATAGTTTGATTTAACATTTAATCTATAATTAATAAACTAAAATTTAAACATAAAGAGCAAGAATTAAAGTTTTTTTATTTTATAGTACTCTACAGTCGATCCATCATTTTGATCTCTAGTTTACTATTTATATATTAATTTCTTTTACAATTTAATGCCAAATTTTAACAATATAATCGAAGTTCAAATAAAAAACCACTGAAAAATATGATCCAAATAATAATGAGTTCAGGTTTGGGTTGTGAGCCAGAAACTCCTAAACAAGCGATCGACTAATAAATAAATAATATTTTAATACCAGTAAAGTATACCGATCACCAGGGATTCAAATGAATGGCTAATACCAAGAAATCATTCAGTGCTCGCGCTTTAGCACAGCAAAAATAAACGTTAACAGCATTACTTTAGGCGTGTCAGAGCTTTAAATTTGCATATATAATAAATAGACAAAACCACACATTTTATAAGCAAAGCACCTTCTCTTCTGTTTTGATATATAAATTATTTAAAACAGAAGACAAATTTATTTATCAAAAAATTGAGTTAAAAAATATTTTAACTTTCAAGAGTGCAAAGTAATATTACACAAATCACTCGCGCTTTGTATAAATCTATGAATACTCGAAACATAGTATCACTGATTTTAAAAAATTATTGAAATAAAGAAAAACATTGAATTAAAATTGATTATAAGAGACGCGTTTTTTGAATTGTTTGTTAAATTAATTAAACTGTTATAATATATAATTAAATTATAATAGTATTAACAGCGATATTAAAATCACTTCAGTAATAAAATGTTTACTGTTGAAAATGGTTACAATTCGACCATTTAATAAGATGTGGTCACATTAAGAAACACACGAAAAAAAGAATATGTGCGTTGAAATGCGTTTTACTCTAAATAGCGTTACAACATTTAAGTATATAATGTATGGAAAACACGTATTAAATGACATTTTGGTCAATTTGACGGCAACAAAATTTATATTTCGAGGCTGCTAACCATTCCCTAAACGATTTTATTTCTTTCATGCCATACTAATACCAGATTCGAAGAAAAAAAAACATAACAAATACTGTTATAGCAACAAACTGTCTCAAATTTTATTTAATCGCTAATAATTTTAGGGCATACAGAAAGAATGCAAGAATGCATCAGGTGGTGTCACAACACTAAATTGCAAACTGTTTCCAAACATCAAACCACAATTTCAGATTCAAATGGCCAAATAATTCTTTCAGAATAACAAAGTGAGGATTTTTATTGGAAATTTATTATTGAAAAAAAAAATCAAAGCAATTCAAGACCAGTTCTAGTAAACGATTGATTTAAGATATAATAATATTCTAGAATTGTTTTAGATTCAAAATAAAATTTAGTCATACTATTTGTTGCCCGAAATAGCCTAACATCACAATTGTTTATTTTTTTGCTTCTGTTTGATCACGAAAAAAACAGAAAAACGAGCGGAAAGAGAGAAACGAGAAAAGAAGAGCGCTCTCATTCACTCGTTACTACTTTTGGCAAACTAAAAGTATAAACTAAACGTATGCATGTGTTGATAGATTCCTACCTCTGAAAGCCTTATGAAACTCTATTTTATCATGTATTATGATATAAAATGCTTGATGGATCAGAGAGGTGAAACCTGATGCATCCCGGGATCATACATGCCTCCCGAGGAACCATCTGAGGAATAGCCTCCGTGTCTATGAGCCTGAAAATAATATATAGATAAACAATGCGATTAAACTCACAATTTTTTTATATCATCACTACAATACTGTTCGCAGATAAGATGTAAGTATTATATGGTTTTATGACAATATTAAACAAATTTAATCGGAGCAAACTAATTTGCCTCTAAATTTAAATAATTAATTAAGTCATTGTATTTTATCTGAATCTCAAGAATAAATGCAAAATTTTTTGTTTAATTTGAAGTCAAAAACAAAAACAAAATTCATTGAATGTCGAAAATTAAACGTTACATTATTTATTTATTTTATAATTTATTTAATACGACATATATAGGGATTATTTTGTCAAAGCTTAGACCATAAATCTTAAATGAAAAACCAAAAAACTCCAAAAATCAAAACAAACACACTATCGAAAGGGAATTGCATATTAAAAATATATAATAATTGACAAAAACTGGTAATAATAAGAAAGATTTTTGTTAATTAAAGATTTTTGTTATTTTTCTTAATAGCAAAATAGTGAGCAAATGATTTGCAATTTAATGTCTCATATAACACTATTAGATTTTTGCTTTGCTGGCGGAAAATTAAGCGACTAAATAACATTCGCATCACTGAAAAAGAAAATTAGATTATCTCTGTTTCCTTTTGGACAAAAGTTAAACAAGCATTAAAAGCTGACATAAGCGTTTCGCAAATAACACTAAGGAATTTTTAATATAAAGCCAAACAAAATTTCGCCGCTTATTTATACATTAATTCATAACAAATACAATACATTCCTTCAATTTGTTTTTTCTTCTAATTCCAAAAATGATACTCACATTTTAATATAATTAGAAAAATCACATAATTTTCTATCACTTATTGCAATTAATAGTTTAAACATACTGAAAGTATACTTTAAATCATATAAAAATAATGAGAGCCAAAATATTACCAAATCAACATTTTATTTAAAGTGTGTTTCCAATCACTATAGGTTTAGCCATTTTAATCATTAACGATGGCAAGTGATGAAAACAACTGGGCAGTAGTGCCGCCACTCACTCATTCACTCACACTCTCTCGCCTTCCAATTAAGATAACTTTTTTGCGCTCCCGTCACAACTGGACAATACGATTAGGAAACTATTAGCGATTTCCAGCAAATACATAAATATATGGTACATACAGTAAGAGGGGGCACACTATGATAAAGAGCGAGATAGAGAGGGAAAAGAGGGAGAGAGAGGACAATTCAAACATAAAAGTAACTTTGAAAGGCAACAAAGATCTCGAGGGAGAGCGCAGTGCCAAAAAAGTAAGAGATGTGAGAGATGAGAGGAATCAAACAAAAGCCAAATTAACAACTAAAAAACAAAGACAACGCCATGCACTTAGAGAGTGTGAGAGAGACACAGAGAGAAGCGGAGTTTGCGTTATGTTAATGTGTTTGTGTGTATGTCATGTTACAACAAATAATACGGAGTGAAACTAACAAAAAAAACTAATAAAAAACTACCGCTAGAACCTAACACTAATACTAATACTTTCTACTTTCTTCGGAACAGTACTGTAGTGAAGTGTATTAATTGTGTGGTGACGTGATCACAGTCTTACCTGACCTCCAAAGTCACCATTCATAGACCATCCATCTTGTGAGCTACCCGGTGGTGGTGGCGGACTCATTATATTTCCGGAGCCCTGAGATGATGGCGTTAAACCGTATGGGGACGCACCGGCTATAAAAAATAAATATACAACCGGCAATCAGCTCTCATTCTAAATTTATAAATATTATAAATATAATATAGATATACATATTCGTGTGTACAGTATAGCTCTAATAGAAACATTACTAAATATTAAAACAACTACTTTTCATTTTTTTATCATCTATACTACAGAACTTTCTCTAAATTTATATTCATAACTTTTCATGACCTATGCATGATGTATAAGCAAAAAAAAAAAGAAAGAGAAGAGAAGAAAGGGGGGATTTAAGGGAAAAAAATAAAAATAAATTTTTACAAGCCTAAGGGAAAGCAGAGCGCAGTAGAATGAGAGAAGAGAGTGAAAAAGGAAATAAAGCGAAAGAAAGAGCGATGAGAGAGAGAGAGAGAGAGAGAGAGAGAGAGAGCGCGTAGTTAAAGTAGCAATGTAGTGATCCCAAAATGGTTTCTGCTTCGAAGATTTTTTCACTATAACTGTAAAATTATTTTTGGTGTGTGACCTCAATATATATAATAACTACACGGTTGGTTCGCCCTTTCGCCAGACTAACTTTCGCGTCTTATAGCAAAGGACAAAGTTTTCTTTTCGTTTAAATTCCAGCCGAGCTCTGCTCCTTAAACTTACTAAACTTAAGCTGCAAGTAAGTGAAGCGGTGGGCATTTCAGCAAAACATTATTTATGCTGAGCTTGCGGTTTGTGCCCAAATGTTTGCATTACACTGTAAGCATTCACATCAAACTTTTCTGCAAACGTCGTAACAAACTTTTTTTATTCTTTATTTTCCACCAAACAATGAATGCTTTTGTAATGGCAAAAGAATCCAATTATAGAGTAAAGAAACATTGTGTTACTACCCTTTTCACTAAAAACAAATCCTTTAACGCAATCTTATTTAAATATTTTACCCAAAAAAATGAACATAAATCGCTGTTTGAATAATTCGTCAATTTTATGCTAAATATAACCGAAAATATGATAATAAATGTAACTTTTATGCATAGATAATTTTCGCATGAGAAAAAAAAGATAATTAGATCAAAATCTATACTATACTGTATATTTGTGTATAAAAAAATATAGAAAATCTATAATATTGGAAAAAACCGGTTAAATGAATGGAATAGAAAAATGAATAAAGTAATTACTGAAAGTAGACTTTAAGAAATGAAGAAATCTTTATAATAAAAGGACAGCTTTTTATATAAGTAATATATAAAAAATAAAAGAATGTTTAGTTGCAGATAGAATAGATTGCAGTTGAGTGTAATATCTGGAAAAGCAGTGCCCCATCTTAAGTGTCAAAAGGTTTGATGTATTAATGCGAGTCCATTTCTAAATGTCAGTGAAGCGGAGATAAATGAGACAGACTAGAGCTGAATATGTGCACTATTACTAAAACGAGTTAAGACGATAACCAAATGGTAAACGAAGTGATGCACCAGAAATTGCATTTTGGTTTATGTAAGGGTGCATTGGTTTGCCAGACAATGCAATCGCAAACAAACCTAAACCAACACAACACTAGCAGACTCTTACAGACTCGTAGACTCATTTTGCAAAGTAACTTAAATACTTAGATATAGTAAATAAAAATAATAGAAACAATTCACATATATATGGATATGGCCTTCACTCCAATAATAGTGGATATAAAACATTCGCGAATAAATTTTGAGACAACTGTGTACTAGTATTATAGTATTAAGAAAATGAAGATTTTCTCTTAAAAGTAAAGTTATGATCAAATTATAGATTAAATTGTAAAAAAGCGTACATTCATTTTAGATGACAATCGCTACAAATTCTATTCACGACATTCAAAGATAAAATTCAAGAAATATATAAACTTTTTTCTTTCACTGCTTTAATACTCTAATTTAAATGCTAAACACATATTTATTATAAAATGTAAATATTGAGAGCAGAGCGTATTGAAATGTAGTGTGTATGTGAAATTTAGTATTGCAATAACAGAATAAAGTGAAATGCATAGAATATATGTGAATATAAGAATATATGCGAATATGAGAATATATGAGTATGCAGTATATGGTAGTATATGGCAGTATAAGGCAGTATACTGTATAAAGTACTGTATGTTAAATGCTGCGTATCGCAAATGGCCAACAAAGTAGTGAAAGTATGTATACCAGTGCAGCACTACAGTGCTATAACAGTGCTACCAGTATAGCAATACTCAGACATACCACAAGGTATAAGCTATAAGATTATTGTTATCAAAATTTATTATAAAATGCATTTAGAAAAATGATCATAAATGATGACATTGGTAAAAGTAAATTCACAATTTACAATAGCAATAGTTAGTTATCACACAAGTAGCAGTATGTCCCACAAGTACATCACTAGTCTATAGTTCGTACTGTATTTGTTTTTGCTCTGAATTAAAGAGATTCGCCACAAACAGAGAGGAAATAGACGAAAACAAAGGCTTGGATGCAAACACATTGAATATAATATGATGTTGTGTTATGTGTGAATGTGTTTGTAAATGTGATCCTCTTTAGCCCTATAGCTGCTATACTGCAGTGAGATTTCTTGTAACATAAAATAGACTCTGTTTTATCTTTTCAATCCAGACTGTGCTCTAAGTCCAAATTACAAAGCAAACTAGAAGGCAAATACTGCATACCAGGCATATAGTGTTTATAGCGTTAGATTGCTCTTAATGGAAAATTGGGATTATGAAAGGCGTTCGTTCGCTCGTTCGTTGCAGTCCTCAAGATATGGCAAGTGTGCATCACATCACACACCATCACTACGCGCAACACAACATTATTTATGGCCAAACACCAAATCTCCATCACTAACTTTTTAGCACACTATTTTACCAACAACTCTCCGAAATTATTATCGTTATTAATAATAATATTATTAATTTTCTATGCTCTCTTCAGTTTAATTGAATTTTTTAGCTCACAGCACACACACAAGCTTTAAAAAAGCGAACCTTTCTAAATATAAACAAAGTGTGTGATTGATGTCACTAGTAATGTATGAAATAATAATAAAACAGCGTGTTTGGAAAACTGAGAATGATTGACAAAGATTACAAGGACATAACTCAAGAGAAGGTCACTACTGGTATTTGCCATATTGATCAAAGCATAACAAAATACAGGCATAACAAAACTTTTGCTTTTGCACGCTTACATCATTACAAATCTTAGTTATTATTGCACACTATTTTTTTGATTTTTTTTTTTGGTAGTAAAGTACTGTATTTTTAGACAAATACGAGCGGAGAAAAGATTTTATTTCTTACCTGCTTTTTTAGCTGCATAAAGATTTGCTTCTTCTTGAGCTTTTCCAATATTTTTCTTATACCTAATTCTTTTATTTCCAAACCAATTTGATACCTAAACAAATAACAATTTAAAATGTTAATCACTGTAATGGCTGTTAATTGCGTAAAACTTGGATATTAAATGAAATTAAATGAATGTTAAATGAAATCATATAATAATGAATTATTGGTCATACTTGAGATACAGTAATACTACACTTTCTCGCTAATTCTTCTTTTGCTTCTTCACTCGGGTATGGGTTACTCAGGTGCGAATAAAAATATTCATTTAATATCTCTGTGGCTTGTTTACTGAAGTTTCTTCGTTTCCTCCTGTATTGTCAAAATAAAATTAATGCGTTAAAAATATAAATGGAAAATATAATCAAAAAACTATGCTCTATTGAGTTATGAATAATAATCACGATTCTTCTCATACGTTATAATTATAAAATGCAATGAATAAACATAAAAAATTTTAAGTTAAAATTTCGAATTCACTGTAAAAGATATATATTAATTGTTAGTTATTGATTACTGCAGAACTAACGCTGGTGTGTGTATTAACAAAAGTTAGGGTTTGGTCCAAAAGTGTAGATTTTTTGTTATGAATTTGCATTGTTTATTGCTTATTGTAATTAAAAGTGCTGTATATTCAATCTGTAATGAATCCTCATTGAAATTTTAAGAAATTTTAAATTATAATTTAATATTTCCATTCTGAATCGATTATGAAATGTCACAAATCGGAGACAATTCGTATTCAGTTAATAAATTCTCAAACACACGTTTTTAAATATGTAATGGCAATGTACTCTATGATAGCGTTTGAAGTAAAATTCTCAAATTCATTGTAAAAATATTATAATTATAAGTCTCATTTAAAAATCTTTTAAAATTTACATAAAATTTTAAAATTGAAAGCTATTTAAATGTTTTCACAGCCTTCCTCTTTGGAAGAGGGTCACGGTTTTGAGATAATGCCAAAAAATCTAAAAGATAACGTTTGTTGAAAAAAGAGGTGAGTCCACTCATATAAATAGTGGCAATGTTCTCAATGTTCTCTAGTTTTGACTGACTAATGATAGGTTTCATGACCATTCAGTACAATTGATGCACTAAAAGAGGGCCGATCACGAGAGTTGCGCCTCATTGCATACTAATATATAGCTTTA
>JAQIVF010000594.1:0-20175 GCA_034698365.1 Steganacarus magnus
TTCGAGCATCACATTCGCCTATAACACAATCAATTGCTAGGATTCGCAAAAAATCGATAGAATTTGATAGAAAATTATAAAATCACTTACGCCTAACCAAAGACAAACACTATCTGTGGGCGGAATTTTTGAGTTCATATAAACTAAATCTGATAATAAAAATTGAGTTTCGAGTTCTTGTTGAGAGTCCTATTAACATATTAGTAAATTATGGTAAAAACCCAATCAATAAAATGGGGAAAAATATATTGAAAACATACACGTTTGGCTTTGATTAACTTTAAAACATCGATAGAGCTTTCGATGTCTGGAATCTGTTTTTTCAATCGTTTCTTCTTTTGGGTTAAGTTTTGCTCCATAAATCTGTATTTGGTGTGCATTTCGTCCAATCGCTTCAAAACAACCGTTGCGTTCGACTCATTCTCGGTTCGACTCATAAATTCTTCCACGTCTTCCTAACAAACAAAATCACTCATACATTAAATAAATAGCGATAAATAAACAATTAATTCATGATTTCGATATTTACCACAAACTCTGCGGTCGGTATTCCCAAACTATTACTCTTCATGAGTTGCGTGTCATTAGTTTCTCCATCAACAATGGTATCACTCATTTTCATAAGTAGTTTATTATAATAATTGTGTTCAATTTAATTATAATGAATCACACGTTTTAGTGTTATAATAGATTCAATGAATGGTGCATTTATAGTTAATGATGGCGATGTGCTCAATCATAGCTCAATTGTAGCTTGAGCTTCACTTTCCTGAGCTTAAGCTCAAATAAAATGAGTATTAAGCTTGAGCTTACCTAATTTACGTGAGCTTGAGCTTATTTTTATAGCACTGAGCTTGAGCTTGAGCTTTGAGCTTATGCTAAATATTTTTAAAATCAAAATTTTTTTATTTGCAAATTAAAATACAATAAACACATTTTAAAAATCGATATTTAATTAAGTGTGCACATTTTTCATGAAAATTAAGCTTTAAATGTAGTTCTATGCCAACTTATAAGGTAAAAATTTTGCGCTTTTGCATGCAACACCTAAATGCAACACATAAGCTCGGTAAGCTCGGGGCTATGAGCTTGAGCTTTAATTTACTGAGCTTAAGCTCAAAATGTCCGAGCTTTGAGCTGGTCTTATAAGCTCAAAATGTTCTGTCGAGCTTGCATTGAGCTTGACCGAGATTAAGCTAGCTTCAATAAGCTTGAGCTTATCCCCATCACTATTTATAGTGCACTCATGCGACAGTTTATTATTAACATAAATAATGTTCGCAAATGTTAGTATAGACACAAAATTGATGCATTCATTACCTTCTAGTAAATTTAAAGTTTTTCATGATATTTTCGATTTTCGGAATAAGGATTGCTTATACTTAGAAAGAGTGTATCATAAAAAAAGAGTATTATATAATATACCATAAAATTAAATATCGAATTTCTATTTGACGGTTAGCCACAAGTTTTAAACGTACAAATTTGAATATCAAATTTTAAATTTTTTTCACCAATACTGTAAAACTTATTGCATGAGCAATTTTTGTTTCTTTTGTAAGAAAGTTTCAATAAATATTACTTTGATTCTATTAATATATAAATTTAAATACTGTGACTATAATTTGCATTTTTTGAATAAAGTAATTTATATAGATTGCAGATAACGGAATTATAGGCCGTTCTTTTGAATAAGAATTATCTAAGTATTGCAGTAAAAAGTTTTATAAAAAAAGTTTTTATGCTATTGTTTAAAATTAAAATTATATTGTTGCTTATGATTAGTTTAGTTTTTTGGTTTTGTTTGATTAGGTTATGTTATGTTATGTTATGTTATGTTAGGTTAGGTTTGGTTTACAGAATAAAATATTGATAGTAACTTTTTAATGTATTTGTATTTTATTCATTATAGATATTGTTAAGTTAATATTGTTAGTAATTTGAAATAAAACTTTTTTATAACAATACTATTCTTATTCAAGAGAACCACCCAGAATTATACATTGAGTTTTGCTTTAATAATTATAAATTTTAAAAACAGTAATATCAGAAAAGTACAAATATTATCATTTAAAGTAAAAATTAAAATTATGATTAATATAATACTAACTATTGATTTAAAATACTTTTCGCAAACAAATAATCGTGAGCTTAACTTTATAAATCAGATTAAACGTTGAAATAATTTTTCTTTATTTTTTAATACCAAAAATCACTTTCAATTATACAACCAATTTTTGAAATGATCATACTTTTTTGCAATAAAACTGGTCGGCTTTTCTTTATATTTTAGTTTGTAAATTGTTTCTTGCAGTTTATTCATTTGCGACTTCGATGCTGACACCACATCCATGATTTGTTTCAAATCTTTTCCTTTATGTTTTAGCGAAAAGAGTTTCTCAACCAAGGCTTTCACATCACTGAGCGATAACTTTTCTCCAGTTCCATCAGATTTTAGATGTTTGTCTAATAGAGACACCTCTTCATTGTAAGCTCTTCTCATTTGTTCCAAACCATCCAACGTTTTCCTATCGCCACAAGCACTCACTTTATCCGTTTCCATACGAATCAAAACATCGAGATATTCTCCGAGCGCGTCATTGTATGGTACTATTGAATTCGCTTTCAAAAATCCACCAAATTTAGCGCTAATTTTAGTGATCATATTCTTTTCATAATTAAGTTCTTTAACAAACTGCTCCATATTTTCAATCTGTAATTCGATTCCTTGTCTCGTTGTTTCCTTATTCTTAATAAGCTGTTGTACCCCTTCATCGATCACTTCTTGCATAATTTGTTTTTGCTCGTAAGTAATATGCATGTGTTTCTCCCAACTGCATCCGCAATGTTTGCAATTGTCTGTACCATCCATCGCATCACATCGTTTAAGATCAGGATTCGGGTAACTTTCGGGAGACACACCTGTCAGATAACATTGTGAGTTACAGTGTGTAATGAATTCAGTCGTGTATTGCGCTGAACCTTCAATATTGTGAAATTTCACACATTTTTTATCGGTACACACAGTGCGAGGAAAACCCAATTGATTTGCTTCCAATTGAATCACATCCAGATATAACTTCTCTTTCAAGCCTTTCTCGCTGTCTTCTGAGTAAAGAATTTCCAATCGTTTGTCTTCAACAACATTAATGTTAGTCAATATATTTTGCGTGATATCAGCCAATGGTTTTGAGAGATTAACAATCATTTTGCGAGTGTCGTTAAGTGAAAGTGTATTGCTAATGGCGTGTGGAGTTAAGCCACTTATATAATCCAACATTCTTTTTGTTTCAATCACCGATTTGTCCCAACTCTCTGAAAAATTGTTGAATTCTTTTTCATCAAACTCTATACCCTTATGTAAAGCGCAAAGAAATCTAAATGACTCGCTGTCCATACAATATTTCGTGTCTTTAGCTAATTTTATCTCCACTTCCATATTTTCTTGCAGTAATGATTCGAGTGCAGGCAAAGTATCTCCCGGTCTGTAGAAAGTACTTCTGGCATTAGTGAAGCAAAACACAATATTACGACTCGCGTCACGATGCAAGTGTGTTAACAATTCTTTTATACAGAATCGAAACATAACTCCAAGTCTGGCATCGTTTGGCTTCAATAGAATACAAATACCGTGTAATTTATCCAAATTAGATAAGTATCTTAAGATTGCATCAAAATTCTTCTTATCCTGATCGATACCACGAGTGTCACTGTAACACTACGCGGGTGTCACGCACTAAACACTGGTCGCTATGCGGCCAAAGATGGTCTCTCGGACAATGTTAGGGTCACGGCGGACGTTAATAATTACACAAATGATGTATTTTTAATAATAACTTTAATAAATTTTACTGTTAATCAAAATAAAACGCTTCATACAAAAATAATTTGAGTGATAGATATAAAATTAATACTAAAAAGTGAACAAATGATTGATATGATAATTGAGGTAAGTATTTGAGATCTGATTAAAGAATCGATGCGAACACTTGAACATCAAAAATAGGAATGGGTTCAAAAATGCTAAAACTCTTCTTCTTAACTCTTTCTGACCTCCGCCTGGGCGGAGGTCTCATCCCAGGACTCGATTTATGATCCATTTAACACCTTTGACCCTTTTTGTTGTGCCGCTTTGCTTCTACGAAGCAATAAAAGATAATGGAGCGATGCTGTGAAGCATCGCTTCCTGTTTTTTTTTAAATAATAAAAAGTAATAACAATAATTCAAAAATTGAAAACATGTTTTGATGAAGCGTTTGTTGTCACGTTCTCCGGTGGTCGCTACTCGTCCTGTTTCAGTCACCAATACCTGGTGTATCGATAATTCGAATCAATTTATTCTCGAAATCGAATACATAAGACTTGGGGCCTTGAATTGCAGACTGACCCGTTTTAAACACTTCGTTCTTATCTTCACCGCAAGTGATTACGTGAGATTCATTATTATTTTCAGTTATTGTAAACGATGATGCAATCAGACTCAAGAGTTCATACTTTTTCGCTTCAGCTAATGATGGATACGTGAGATAATTGACAAAACCATTAATCCACGTCGACTTTCCAACTCCAGTCTCGCCAAGAATTAGTATATTAATTTCTTTATTACTCAATAATTCGTTTAATTGTTTATTAGTAAATCTCTGATAACTGTACCCATGATTTGTTTCACAGCATTTGAATTCAAAGCTGTAAGCACCAGCTCTTCCGCAGTCGCAATAAAAATAACCATCAAAACCGTATTCCAACAGTTCTTTGCATTGACAACAATACCAATACTGATCCTCTCTATCACACGAGCCAATGTAATATCCAGAACATGGAAGCTGAAGGTAGACATTATTTTTCGACTTTTGATAAACCGTATCGTAGGGACGAACGCTTCTCGCGAAGCAAGGAATGCATGTTAATTGTGTCGATTCATTCTCGGTTGCAGTTGTATTTTGCATTATTATTAATACATACAGGTTTAACGACTAAACAACATAAGTTAAGAAAAAACTGAATCAGAACTTATGCTCATCTGAAAAATGTGAAACGCATATCCTTTTATATATGGCTTTACATTATTCACTTAAGACAAAAAAGTTTACGTGAGCATAGATTATGAGTCACTCTTTATAAACTTAAGCGAAGTAAAAATAGATTACCGGTATTCAAGAAACTTCTTTGGACCTTGAATTTTTAGATTGAATTTTTAATTCTGTATATGTTATGATATATACTATTTCATGTAAACATGAAATTTGCAAATTCCTTAAAATATGGTCATATTGCCAACAATTGCGGACAAACTATGATTTGCAGTAAAATTTTAACGTTAGTAATACTGTTAAATTGCAATAAATTGTTTGACAGAGTTTTTTCTTCACAATCAATAAACACAAATACATTGCAAGTTTTAAAATAATTATATTATTTGTTAACACATTTTTAACATTTAGCTTTTAATAAGTTTTAAAAACGATAGAAAATATTTGAAATTTGTTTCTAAGTCAGAAATTTAGATTAAGACAACTTTAAATAAACGTCAAATGATATTTACATCTAATGATTAATATAAACAAAATGAAAGTGAATTAATGAAAGTATTTTACAGTTATTTATAAATAATGGGTTAATGTTAACTAATCTCTAATCACTATCAGAACCAATAGCTTTTCGTTTCGCTTTCCTAGAATTTGTTTGCTTTTGCTGTTTGATTGATGGCATCTCGTCCTATAAATCACATAACATTGAAATCAACTTTAATATCAAAAGTTTATATGATTATAACATACATCCGATGTTTCACTTTCCGTATTCGAACCATGATTAGTATTGGAAACAATCTTCGCCTTTGCTTTAGTGTTTGCATTTTTTGAGCCCCTTTTTGAGATCGGTTTTGGGTCGTAGTCCTCAGCTAATGCTAATAAATCGCTATATCTATTGATAAAATTATTTAATTTTACATCGAATAAAACTTGATTAAGTTAATACTGTACCTTGTTTTTTGTGCATCAGACACTATAGAATGTAATTGTACTAAAGATGTTTGCATTGACTCTTGATTGAAAACTGTCAATAAAAATTAGTTTATATAATTATCGATCATTACAATAATGTAACAAATATTATAAAATCATAAAATACATACACGAATTATTTTTACTCTTTTGTCTTAAATGATCCAAATGAGCTAAGATTAACTCCACATTTGAATTTAGTTGCTGTTTGTTATTAGCATTTCTAAAATGGAAAAACAATTTTATTAATTAACAATAAAAATGAGATAAACAACAATATTAATTGATTACCGTTTACGTTTTGCTGGAGAATTGATTTTTGATGTTAAATAAGTATTAATTAATTCAGATAACTTTTCCGAATAATTTTGAGCCCAATGGTTCAAAACAGAAACAACAAAAAAATCATTCACTTTAAATTCGCGGCTAAATATATGTTTAATTAAGTTCATTGTCGGAGATTCTCGTTGTAAAATGAGCATAATATTAGTTAAGGCTTCAGAGTGAGCTAAAAAACATTCAATTAGATATAAGCTTAGAGTTTTTAAAATAATAAACTTACAGTTGTATTCTAATTTCGGGAGAATAGGCATAATTTGCTCAATTGGTATGTTGTGTGCAGAAATAAGTTGCCATAAGTAATACTGTTCTATTGTTTCCCACTCTAAGCTCGCGTCTAAATCGATACATCAATAAGATATGATTATTAATTTAACGTTAAAATAAACCTAAAACTTACTCAATATTGATATAAGCGAGTCTTTTCTAAACATTTTCAAAGTTCCACTCAATATATGGCTAACAATGTCTTGTAATTGAATGGAATCGATACACGACACAATTAAATTCAATAATTCCGAATTTCCAGTGGCGATATTCGAAAATTGCGAATATATTTGTGGTATGAGATAACAAAACATATAGACGTCGTCCTGTTGGCACGCTTTCAAATCAGATAAAAGTGATGATATCATATCTTTGCCGAGTGTTCGCGCATATTCTCTATACGATGACATTCGATTGTCTGTGGATTTGCTTGCCTTCAAAAAATAAAGCAGCAAATATCCTATTCTTGAATTATTGGCTCCCATTTCAGCCATAAGATTTAAAAGTGGCAGTCGAGTTGGGTCTTCTTCGGCGGTTTGGCATAAAAACCTAAACATCACAAATAATGGCGTTCCTATTGAATCTTCTAAAGTTTCGTCGTCCAACAATTGCTTGCTTGGAAATACTGGGCGCGAAAGTTCTTCTTCAAAGATTGATAATAAAATTATCACTAAATTAGAAGAAAAGTCCTGATCATTATCATAATCTTGCATAACAACTTGAAGAAATTTTTCCATAGATTCGCATCGAACTTCGTTATCCCTTTAAGCAATTATTAAAAATAAGAAAATAAAATAAAAATGAAAATAATTAAACAAATTATAATTTATACTTTTCTTCGTGTAAAATATTAAGACAAGAACGCATCTCAGAATTGCTACACTGTTCGATCTGAGTTAACAAGTCATTCTGCGAAAGCGCACTCGAAGCTGATGAGCACTCAGCTGCTGGTATAGAACTTGGCGTAGCATTTTCTTGCTTCACTTTATTTACACTCTTTCCTGCCTTTGAATCATTTGTTTTGCTTTTCTTTGACTTTTTCTGCACAGGATTCTCCTGCTCCTCTTCATCACTAAATTTCGCTTCACTTTGCGAATCAGAATTCGAATTATGATTTATCACTGGATTGCCGTCAATAATAACATTTTGGTTGTCGCGATTATTTGTGTCAATATTTCCCGAACTTTGCAACCCATCAGATGCCATACAGAACTCGGGAAATGACTCGCGAACCATAGACCTTAGCTCGCGATCTAACTTATTGCTATCAAAAAGTGGTGATAACGACCTAAAATATGAGAAATTAAAAACTATATTAAACACTAAAATTCATTAAAAATGTGTTCTAATATTTACTGTAAAACTCGTTTGTCTAGTATTTGCTGAAGAGATGTTTTAATGCCTTGTTTGACTAGTGATGAAAAGTTAGGACAGAAATTGTGCGCTATCTATATTATCAGAAAATTTAATATGAAATAATCAAACATTTTCCCAATTTAATTCATATAATTACGATACTAACCCTACATAAAAAATCCAATAATGTAGCAGTTATTGCTGGATGTGACCTAATAGAGTGAAACATAACTAAAATTGCTGGCTCTATGTTCATTATATTGTCTTTCTCCGAATCATAAAAGAGCCAATCATAAAACAATGATAATTTAGCGTTAGATGCCGCAACATTAGATGTACAAGTTGTTAATAACCAGCCAATAACAGCCCATCGCGGGATTATGTCGGAACAAAGCACTTCATTTGAGGGATGTATTACACCACATATAAATCTAATCACATCACATCTTAATGTCTGACTTTCTGGTGTTGATAAATACTGGCGTTGAAACCAATCCTGATACCTCTTTTGCTGACCAAACTTCACCTGCGATGTTAAGAAACATATTTTCCTTTCCATGTCAGGCGTAAGCCTACACTGAAGAAATCGTCTTGAGGTTCGCATACGCATCAACTGTTGAATACCGATAAAATTTGGTGCTAAAGAAGTTGGATTTGTGAACATATCTTTCCATATTTTGTCGAATTCAGTAATTCGAGCAACATTTTGCAACAATCGGATCAAATCTCTTCCGATACACATACAGTCAGCAAATCTGTCTTTGAGAAGAGTAGCACAAAACTCAATTTCTTTCTGCCTAAGCTTTGCTAGCAATGAATTCGAATGGTCGGCAATAAGCCTTAAATAGGTGTACGTAACAGTAGCCACTAATATTTGCATTTGATCGAGCCATACACGATTCTCAATAAATATGTCTAATAAGCTCTCAGCGAGCCATATGTTTTTAGGCGACACATCACCACCAACTATTTGTCTCAATAAATTAAAGCAAAGTCCATCAATTGAAGCCAACGAATTTTTTACCATTTCTCGCAGTGTCCATAATAACTATAGAATATTAATTTAAATGCATAAAAGCTAAATTATACCCATAACCGAAAACTTTACATTTAAAAAATTAGTCAAATAATGGTATAATATTTTCTGAATAGTGATGTAAAAGCACAAATAAAAAGAATGAACACTCAGTTGTCATTAACTTCGTGCGTATGAATCCCCTGAATACAGACAGTAAAATTTAAAAAATCATCTTAAACTAGAAAATATGAGTTATACTAAAAGGAAATGAACTCAATTTTTAAAACAGAAAATTAATAAACTGGTATATAAGCTTATGATGAAATTTAAATAAATAAAAACGCTAATAATTTTTTTATTACCTGATTTCTAGCGCTATCGTGTAATTTATGATATTTTTCTAAAGCAATTTGATTTAAATAATTAATAACAAGTGACATTCCATCGCGAGAAACGTACGTTAGATCTCTGTAATACTTTTTTAGAAATAAAAATATTTTGATATTCGTGTAAAATTAAAAATATGTTAATTTTATTTAAAATAGCCTTACTCTTTGAGCATTTGGCGGTTCGGCTAAAATTGCAACTAATAATCCTATGCTCACTTCTTCGTGAGATATTGTACTCCTAAGAGCCTAAAATGGTATTACAAAAAAATTTAAAAATTAAAAAAAATAAAAAAGAGATAAAAGTTCAAATCATTGCACTTACAGTAGTATTAAGTTCTTCGTGCGCTTCTTTTTCAGATTTTGCATTTACCAAATTTTGCACAAAATGGTAACATCTTTCAAATTTCTAGAAAATTAAATTAAGGCTTTGAGGGCAATTTATTAATGCAATGGATGTGTAAACACATCTTAATATTGTTCAAAATAGGGAAAAATAACACTTAATTAAATTTAATTTTAATTAATTTTATAAAGTTTTTATATATAGTCTAAATTCCTGATTCTTTCTGATTTGAAAGATTCTGCCTTATATTTCCCCATTTTTAAGTTATTTGAAAGTATTTTTTTGTTGAAAAATTAGTTATTATATTTTTTAACTTTAGTAATTCGGCTTTTTTCTCGAAACGATTAGATTTTCACTAACTGTTACGTAACATTGATCATGCGATAATAAAACATCGGTTTGCTTACACCTCGCGTGTCTTTCGATTCAATTTAATTCATTCTTGTCAGTATAGTTTATTTATTATTTATTATAGTAAATAAAATATAAACTGGTATATATTTTTGTTAATTTTTTAGTAAAGTGTTTTTTGCACTTTTTAATTTTCCGGTTCAAATTATTTTCTGCAATTTTTAAGTCACTATTATTTATATCCTTAATTATTATTTTTAGAAAGATGGTGCAAATTAGGTATTGTTTAACAAAATAAGTTATATTTTTAGTTATTAACTTGTAAAGCAATAAAATATATAAAAAATGAAATATTTCTGCACTATAATTTATTCGTTTATAACATTATCGCAGTTCGCTAAAAGTAAGTAATTTTGCCCCAACACAATAGTTACACTCAGCTCCAAACCTCTAGAGGGGGTCTGCCAAAAAATTCTCAAAATTCTTGAGGGGGTGTCAAATCTCACCGGATTTAAACGACAATTTTTTCCATTTTGGCCAAAAATTATAGGGGTCTCAAAAACTCATCGGATTTAAGCGACAATTTTTCAAACCCAGCATGACCAGGGCAAGACCAGGGCAAGACCAGAGCAAGACCCCCCTCTGTGTAACTGTGCCCAACACTCAATTTTAAAAACTTGCCCGAAATAAATTTAGTTTCGAGCTACTCTTACAGCTCTCGTTAATATTGCCTACAATAGTAAAGTAAGTATTGATTAACATTCTTTATAAACCCTAATCATCACTTAATAGGGTAGCATTAGATGCACACATATGTAAATTGTAACATAAAAGTCTAAACGATTAGTGTTCGCAGAAATTTGTAGCTCAGTTTGCATACTTTAATAGTGAGTGTAAGGACACAGTTACTAATTATGCAAATAACAAGTAAGTCTGGGTTTTGGGAAAAGTTGAGAGTTGAGTGTAGTCTGAAACTGATAGTACAGCCATCTATTATTTATTGGCGATATGATTGATGGCCGCAGCCCTTTGTTAACATAGCAATAATATTGAACCAAATCAATCGAAAATCAATGTTATAATACCTCTTCGATGTCGTCCTTCGCGTCAATCGGAGTGAACACAAAAAGCTTGATTTGTGCGGCCTTATTGGCGTCCATATCGGCATTAAAACGCAATAAAAATGCAATACTAGTAACACAGAAATCTCACATTTCAGCGTAAACTCTTATATTAAACTAAAATATTATACATTATACGCGAAAGAGAGACATAGACATAGACTTGTTAGAAACACTACGCATGCGCCATATTATGCCGATTTAATGTGAATGCAGTTTAACGTTGTTTATAACGCTGTGTTATGTGTTGCTTGTGCTCACGTATTGCTGTGAACGCTGTTTTACAATCGCTTTTTGCAATTAAATGTCTTAACGTTTTTATTTCGATTCAGTTTCAAGTGTTCAAGTGTCACAATTTTTGTAGTTCAGTGTCACACTGTTTTTTTCCGATTATGTCGAAAAAGTCACAAAGTAAATATATTTGCTTAAATTAATACATTTCTTTCTCGATATATATTTAGCTGTTTTAGTGATTTAATAAAATGTGTGTTTATTATTATTATTTTAATAAAAAAATTAGATAATAAAAGTGTTTACAAAGTTTGCATTAGTTTTTAATTTATAATTTTGATCGATATTTATTTAATTAATAATTTGTTGCATGATTTGCATCGATTGCATGTGAAACGCATAGCATTTGGATCGCCCTTTAATTTAAATGCTCGAAATGAGTTGAAAACACCGAAACGTAAATCTAATTTACTGGCACCACAATCACGTGCCACATATCCTTCGCGTTTGTTTACTACACATTCCAATTCCTCTACCAATGCTAGCGCTCAGCCAATGTGTAGTCACAATAATAATAACAATAAGTCACAAACACATGGCATACCGCAGCAACAACACCACTGCCAACTTCACCATTCATTTATTTCAGACATAACAGATGTGCGACAAATGGAGAACACTTTATTGCAATTACTCGATGACTTTCACTCCGGAAAACTACAAGCATTCGGTCATTATTTAATGCGTTTTATTAATTATCGATTTGTTTATTAATTTTTTTTAATTAATAAATTTTTTAATTTTTGTTAATATTATTGAAATTTATGAAAATAGGTCAAGACATAACGTTTGAAAAAATGGAAAGTGTTAGAGAACAACAAGAAACACTAGCAAAACTGCATTTTGATTTAAATTTGCAGCAAGAAGTTTATGGGTAATAAAAACCAGTTTTAAGTTTCTCTATTTTAATTGCGTGAATAAATTCGTGAAATCAAAATAGACATCAAACAGAGGAAGGAAGGAGAATGGCTAAGGATAATATGTCCAAATTAATTGAAAATGTGAGTTAACTAAGCATTTCACATATTAGTGAACTTAACATTAAAATACTATTTTTTTGTTTGAAAAACAGTTACAACAGCTGAGTAATTCAATGTATCCTTTTCTTGAAAAATATTACATGAATAATTATTTCAAGTGCGGATCAATGCTATGTTCTTTAAAACATTACAGTATATTCATTTGCCGAAATTTTTCCTGTCTGTAAAGTATTACTTGTGGCCTTCAAACAAATAATACAAAACATTTGGGTTTTTTCAAATGGATAAATCAAGACAGGAAAATGTTGCAGTTTAAAATTAATTGAATAGTTATTTATTATTTATAAAGATTTATAACCATAATCTTTATTTTCCTTAATATTCTGCATAATTTTAATTCTAGCGAGCAATTACAGTCACGTTCGTCTTCAAATTCTGGTTCCTAGTATTTTATATTTTTAATAAAAAATTTACTTTCAAAAATTCTGTATAAAATTTTTATTCAATTTAATTCTTCTTAAATAACTTTATTTTTTTGCTTTGTTGAATTTAGGTAACTATACCAGTATTCAGACATATATTTACTATACTCTAGAAATTAAAACGTGTTTGAAAATAATACATGTAACAGTTAGATTTGCAACAGGTGTGTCATAAAAATCGGAACAATTAAGTTTACAAATCGGTAACTCTATATAAAAACAATTTGTTGATATATGGTATTAGTGTTATAAATTATAGTATTGCTGGGAAATTACAGGCAATTAAAAACTAACGAATTAAAAAGAAAATTAACTAATACTGAGAAGAAAAGCTTTGCACTAAAATATTAATTTGTCATAACATAATTCAATAATTTTATCTGTAATCAGATATTCTAAGTTTTTTAAATTTTGCAACAATAAACGAATTGAGAAACAATTATAATATATTAGTTGCTCAAATAAACAAAGCTAATGCAAATTGAATTAGTAAAATGTTAAATAGAGTAGAATTTTCGATTGATCTCTAAACATTTTTCATATCCACTATAGTAGAAAACAGTATAATCGATTTAGCGCTAATAGTTTTAAATAACGGAAAAAAGTTCAAAAATTTCTTAATTTTGCATTACATTCTGTATATTACATTATTATACTTAATTTGATAAAATAAGTTTTTTTTGCAAAAATTTATTTGTTGTTGGATTCCGCAAATTTATTACCAAAATATAAAAAATTTTAAAATCTGATTTGATTAAAAGCCACAAATTTGGAAATAATAATAAATAAATATTAAAACACTAAATCTAGTTATTTTTTGGATGGCGGACACATTATTGGATGGTTAGCGCGTTTCGTAGATTTTCATTGTTGAATTTTGCAGAAAAAAATGCTCTATATCTAAATTATTATGATAAGCCATGTGAGCGCACACAGACATTTCAAATTCGCTACTTTGTAATTTACTTAAAAATTCTTATTAAAATCTGTATCTTATATTTTTCTAACCTCACATTTGTAACACTCATAAGTATTGCCACTTTTTTAACATAAGATATATACCGTAATAAAATTAACATTTGAAATCACCGATTGACGGCTTGAACAATACTGAATAGTGTTTCATTTTCTTCTTTTAAATTTAGTTTAAAAGAAGAAAATGTTTTAAAATTTAAAATGACTTTTACAAACTGATATATTATCAAACTATTACGTAAAAAATACATTAATGGTATAAAATGTGTAAAGCGATGATATATTCCAGTTAAAGTATTATCATTTTTCTAATATTTATTTAAATCATTTATTTCAAGTTAACTCTTTTACAATTAAATTATTTTAAATTTATAACTTTAATTAGTGTCATATTTTTTAAAAATTTCAATATAACTAATTACCAAACGAAAAAAAAATCGTAAGTACCAGTAAACATAAATTGAATTTATGAAATTTGCCTCAAATAAAATCTTTTCTATTTATCGAATTGTGAGGATTTGTTTGACAAATATCGGTGTCAGCACTGCATACGCTTCGATGTGGCACAACAAATAACATTCCAGTCTCGCAAATGCATACCTAAGTTACACAATTATTTCATTTATCACTAATTGAAATGGCTTTACTGTAAAAGTACATTAAAACGTTTCGCTATACTCTCTAACATTACCTGATAAGCTTTGTGAGCACTATTTTGTATGTGAGTTCCGTCGTGTCGGCGTATATTCTTTATTTCCAATCGTTTGGTGTTAAATACAATCACATTGTCAGCTCTAAGCTTAATATTGTCGTGCGAAATGAATTGGATGTCTCCTCCTTTTGACTCGAAATCAATGCCTGCGTTCGCTTCGATATTCACTTGTTGTTTACGAGATTCCAATCTATTCAATTCAATTTCTTCAAATAATTAAACTTTAAATCTTAATTTAAAGTCAAACTTTAGAAAAAAATAATATTAAAGAATAACCTTAATATAAGTTAGAATAATGTTTTTTATTGTTCGTATAATTTTAGAAATGAGTAGTAATTCGAATTAATATTAGAAATAATCTCAATATTCTGTTTTTGTAATTTGTTTTGCAATGAATAGGATTATATAAATTGAATAGTTTAAATTATTTTGATTATAAAAATTATATTGGGATTAATGAACGTTTCCGAGAACAACGCGTGCAAATAAAACTGAACTACCCTTTAAAATTCATTCAAAATCTAATATAAATTGTAAGATGTTTTTTTTATTAATTGTTGATACAGTAATATAAGTATTAATAAACTGAACACCTTATAAAATATTTACCTCAAATCTTGAAAGACAGTGCCGTGTATTGAATTAGTCTCTAAAGAATTGTTAATCTTATAGCCACCTAAAGTGGGTGACATTAAGTTCTGTGTATAAGTTGTTATCTCATTTGGTTTTATATTAAACAATATATCATTAATGTTGTTGTTTTCTATATTTGTGGTTCGTATTTGGAAATTTGATGCTTGTATCTCCAGTTTTCCATTACCTATTTAATACCAGTAATAATATACTTGTCCTGATACTTATGCTTCTAAGAACAAACCTATCGAAACACTGTTTTCGAGGAATTCATTATTTCTCATTACGATTTGATTTGAATACACGTCTGAGTTAATATTTATTGCCTGTTTTTCACTCAATCCTTTGATATTTTTCGCGTTCAGTAACTGATCAAATTTCACGTCATTTTTGAAATTAATGCCCTTTTTTGTTAATATAAGTGATCCGAATCCAAGTCCATTCTATAAATTATTTATAAAATACTGGTTAAGTGTATATTGAAAACAATCTGTAAGTTTTTAGAAAATAATCTTTTATTTAATAACTGCTTTCTGTTTAATAATGTAAATTTCTATAACGAACTAACAATTTTTAATTGTAAGCAAGATTATAAAAAAACCGAAGGTAAAAAATATATTGCAAAATAAGCGAAATAACCAAATGTAAAGACAAAATAAAATAATGCATAATTTATGACTTAATAAAAGATCAAATCACGAGCACCAAAAATAATTAACTTATATTAAAGACATCGTATTAAATTAATTTGACTTTGCGTTGGTTTAATCACCATTTAAATCTTATTTGCTAAATCTTAATTTGTGCTTGTGTTCAATTTTTAATCCAGCAAACTATTAAGCTTTATTAAAAAAAATAAAACCAATCGAATCTATAAATAGTATTAAAGAAATTTCCATAACATTAAAATTGTTTTTATGGCAGCCTTGCGATGTAATTTTACATTAGTTACGTTATTACAAAAATAGAAATATTTTCCTTGTACTTGACGTATTAATTATTTTCAAAGTTATGATTCTATCAAATCTGCAATCAGAATATTTTAAAACCATAGTTATATAATTGATAAAATAACCCTAGAGGTGAGAATAATAAATAAATAAAAATTATAATGAACTTATAACTTTAAAGTGGTTGAGTTATAAAATTACATTCTTAGGCTGAAGAATTATATCTATGATATCTTGAACTCATCGCCATTCCTAACGATTTCTAAATATTTTAATAATTAAGCTTAGCTTATCTTACGTTAGTGAGATGAAGAACATTGATTATCCACAGTGTGATGCTAAGATTAAATATAGTAATACAGGCCACAATTATCATTAATGCAAAAAACCATCGAGTCTGACATAAATCAACTGATATAGGCTTAAAATTGATGGAAATTGTTGTATTGATACCAGATTGACATGAAGTTTGAGCAAACATAAACTTTTTCACTGGTTTTGTAATTGTTGGTGGGTATGGTTGTCCATATGATACCGCATTCGATACACCATTTGACTTCATCTTTTGTCATCGATTTTGTTTGATAACATTAAAATTACGGCCAATTAATATTTATACGCGATTAATAATAAACGCATTTAATATATCAATTATCAGTTTTAGTTTTAAAAAAGATTTTTGTGCAATTTTTTTCGTATTAATTATGACAATAATGAAACATCATTGCACTAATTATTATTGTATTTATAGTGTTTTGTCCATTGTAATGTAATTCATATTATGGTTGGTACGAACGATCGCATAAAATGAGGACGAATAGCAAATAAACGCATTTTCGAGTGAAGCGAATTTATCGATTTGGATGTTACGATCAATATTAGCACAAAACAGTGCACAAACAACTCAACAGAGACCACAATGAAAGAATAAAAATTGATGCAGAATTAAAATATGAGAGAAATTCTTAAACTTTACTATTTTGCAATACATAGTACTTGAAGCGTACAAAAATACTTTGTATAAAAATTTTAATATTTATAAATGCTTCAATCTTTAGTATGATATTTATTTGATAAGTAGCGCTTCAACTTATCAACTTGAGATAATACTTATCATCTATTTATAAATATATCATTTTCTATTATATCAAAGTTTCTCAAAAATAAACCATAAAAGTTTAGAAATTCTACCGATGTATCCAACAATACAATTCTTTTCAAGTCTGTAAAATCAGCGAATGAATGTGGTGAGTGATAGAGAAGAGAAGAGAGGACTTTAGTTTGCAAGAATTAGTAAATAAATCAAATACGCAACGTTAGGTCATATTTAAAAGTTTTAATATTTTTAATTGAAACTTTATTAACACAAAACGTGATATTTATAAATTTATACATAATATGATAGAAAAATAAAATGTAAACTAAAATATTTAATAAATTACTTTTAAGGTCACAAAATTTTGTTAATTTTAATGAATTTTTTACTCGTTTTGAAATCAAAATCAAATAATTAAGTAGTTTTAAAAAAGATCAAAACATTTTATAATTAAAGAGTGAAATGTTTATAAGCATCATAATTATGAGATAAACAGAATACATTGCATCAATTAAGTAAATGATGCTATAAAAAGTTGCTGATCAATATTAAACTATAATTAGTTATACTATTATCCGTATTACGTAATAGCAAACATCGTAGGCTTACGAGTTACGATTCGGATTACATCACTATTATAGAACATAATTTTCTTAGAAAAAAGATCTCATTATGCAGTGATTTAATTCTTGATGCAATCACTGTTTCACATTAATCAGCCCACTATTACTTCTGTATTTTCTATTATAATTATGTACATTTAAAATTAGCTTTCAATTCGATTCATTTTCATCTCATCATTAACTGTATTCTTCAAAAAAATAAAAATAATTTGTTACTACAAAATTTTTCATTACTTATTATGTTAGATATTTATTATGACTTGTATTTA
This sequence comes from Steganacarus magnus, assembly GCA_034698365.1. Classification (NCBI taxonomy): domain Eukaryota; kingdom Metazoa; phylum Arthropoda; class Arachnida; order Sarcoptiformes; family Steganacaridae; genus Steganacarus; species Steganacarus magnus. The sequence goes on from JAQIVF010000594.1 coordinate 18,198, forward strand.
TATCTATCTACAGTATAAGCATGTTTTATAGACTCAGTCATGTATATATAATCGTAGCAGTAATGTAGTTATGAAAAACGAGCAGAATTTTCGGTTTTAGGCGAAATGAAAGTCACTGGAAAATATGTTTTTTGACTTCGATAAGTTCATTGCTTTTATGTTTGTTCAGCAAAATTACCGAATATATAACCGAAAATTCTGTTCCATCAGTCATAACTAATCTCCTTTTTGCATATATTGTGTATAACTTTTCTAATGCAAATATAATTACACAGAATTTTTCTTTGAGCATAAAATTTCTTTAATAACAAATCCATTATTTATTGATTTATGAAGAAATAAATAAATGAGACATACAGTATGTAACTGAACTGTATTTCCAACAGTTTTCTTTCGCATCACCAGTCAATAAAAATGTTAACATAGAGAAATAATAAGGATATGCACAATATTTTGTAATATTGTATCTGATATCATAGTTACACTTCGCTCCAAACCTGTAGGAGGTCTGACACAAAAATTTTCTGAATAGTCAAATCTCATCGGATTTAATAGACAATTTTTCTCATTTTAGCCAAAAATTATAGGGGTCTCAAAGTTTTTACTCATCGAATTTAAACCACAATTATTCAAAACTCGATTTTTCGGGGAGGGCTGGTCAAGTTTTACAGATTTTCTAGGGGGTCCAGACCCAGGCAAGACTCTGTGTAACTATGATCTAATATCCATATTCGATATAACTTAAAATAATTTTTAAAAAATATAACACGTTAATCGATTTTGAAAAATACATAAAATATTCAATTGTGATCCTATATTGTGAGTATTTTGTCAAGTAATTGATACTCTTATTTAAGTTAATACTTTTCACTACAATTCTTGTCATAATTCACAAGCTTCTCGTCACAGCTCTTAACATCGTGTCGCGCATAAACGTGTGGAAGCGTCACGCTTTCGTTGCCCGTATTTTCGACACCTAAACTAAATTGAACAGAACTCGTAGCCGAGTTTGAATTAGAAGCACCGCAATCACCACACGTATGATCAGCGCTGTTGCAATGTTTACGCGTTTCATCGTTTACTCGAGTGTTGTCATCATTATTTAGAGGCTCCACTAGATATTCGGAATTAGAAAGAGGGCCAGAAGATTGAGTTTGCGTGTGAGTGTTGGTTGTGGTCACTCTTGGAGTTCTTTCCCGATTTCTTCGCCTATTAGAGCGTGACATTGGCGATGGTATAGGTATGTGAACGATTTCTATTTCGCCGCCACTACTGGTTCGATGACGACCAGTGCGATGCCAGTAATGTTGGTTCATATCGATATCAACATCAATGTTAAGTATACTTTCTTGGCTGCCAGCGTACTATATTAATAGTTAATTAATTAATTAATTGATTCAGTGACACTCATACTGAATATCTAGATTTTTAATCATACAAAATAATTCTGAATTTAAAATAATATTATAGGAGTGCTTTTTTTCTTTGTACTGTATTTCTTTACTTAAGTAAAATATTCGTTTTATTAAACATAAAAATATCAGCAAGTATTATGTTTAGTTTAACTCGGAATTTTTAAAAGAATGTAAATTTATTAAATTAGTGTGTCATTTGCTTATAAGCGTATAAAAATAACTTCAATTTATATTCTAATTTTATTATATTAAATTAATCAAATGAGTCAAAATTTTTATCCTAAAGCCATAATTCTTAAAATCAAACACTTACTAACAAATCACTAAAAATTTGGAAGTTCAAACATTCTTTTATAAATTTCAGAAAAAATTTAAATAAGCTTCATTAATATTAAAAATTTCATAGTTTTTACGCAAAGTATTTGTTTATTAAAAAAAACTACCACATTCTTCGTGTTTTTAAACGGCGCCTGTTTCAGACTAACACCGAAAAATATTTTCCCATGTCTTCGGAGAAAATGACATTCAAATCAGATAATTATGGGTTTTTGGGAAACCCCCTC
>JAQIVF010000595.1:0-20157 GCA_034698365.1 Steganacarus magnus
GAGAGAGAGAGGTGGCAAAACAAACAAAAACGTTTTCTTTAACTTTGGATGTCATATAATATATTAAATTAAATCACTAGATTTTTACGGTAAAGTTTTTACCGGGTTATCTAGTCAATCGTAAATTTAAATTAAATAAATGTTTGCATTTTGTTTAAACAGAAATATGTTTGATATAATGTATTAAAAAATTATTAAAAAAATAAAATATGTAATCGATTGATGAAACAGTTTGGTGAACACCTCTATCATTAAAGTTTTATATATGTTATATGATATGCGCCAAAATTGTACGTAAAAGTGACGTGATTTGCCAGTTATTATATCTATTATCGTTAGTTTTAACCATGGATTGTTCTCAAGATTTATTTTGCGATTCACAACTGATTGACTCGAGTGAACGCAGTAATGACAGTCAAGAACTACTCGTTAGTGACGGCGAGAGTTCGCCAAAAACGGCGACAAATGGTTTGCAATTACTTAACACTCGAATAACTGACATGAAGAAGAGGCAAATAAACGACAGATTTGTTCAAACACTAAATAATGTGAAAGAACTGGAAAAAAGCGACGATATAGTGGTCGGCGTGGAAGTGTTGACCAAAGAGCTGACAAATCAAGACAAATACTTTAAGGAAGGAGGTGTTAACGAAAACATGCCAATCGACGCGAAATGTATGCTAACGAACACAATCACAACCAAACATTTTGTTCAAAAATTGGAAACCGATTCGAAACGTTACGATCCAATGGAATTCGCGCACAAATTGTTAGGTTTGCTGAACACGTCTGCGATCGATGAGAGCAGTGATAACGAGGATAACATTACGCGTGACGATTGGATAGAGTTTGGCAAAAAGTATTGCCGATTTCATAAGTTTGTGCCGACCTTTCACTTCATTCACGGCACGTTCGACACATCCGTAGATGAAGAGCTCAAGCAAACCAAGCAAAGAGTGATTCGACCGAAACCAGTGATTTCTGAAGTGACGCATGCAACACAAATTGATCCAAAAACCAAACAGAATGATGACTCCGCTTCGACTGAAGTGGAATTGATTATCGATACGATTAAAAAGTTAGAAACAAAAAACAATTGCGATAGTTTGCCATACTTTAATGTAGTCGTGAATCCGAACTCAATGTCGCAAACTGTTGAAAATATATTTCACTCGTCATTTCTGTTGAAAGATGGCCGAACAAAGATGACCACAGAAGATGACATTCCTTATATTGGTTCCAACGAAGTGCAACAAAGTGATGAAGAAATTAAAGAAATAGAGGACAATGGTCTACAAAGTGTGCTCAGCTTTACAATGTCTGATTGGCAAAAGTGGGTTAAACATTATCAGATCAGAAAGCCTGCGATCAAACATCCGAAAAAGTGACCCATTTTTCATACCGTATTTACCGAAATAATAATTTAATTGTTTTTTGAATAATATAACCGCGCGTTAAGTTAATATTTTATTTGTTATCACTAAACATCTGATTCAAATTGTAAACCAATTTCATTAAAAAACATAAAATTTGATGTAATATACTGTACACGTAGCAGATTCTATTCTATTGATTTGTCAATTATCACACAACGGAGTGATAACTATTTGTATTTTGAGTGTATCGCTGTCTTGCCCTATAAGATATGGGGATTTATTGCCATTGTTGTGATTGTTTAGATTTGCTGCATTTCGAATGTCGTTCAGATCGTCGAATGGAATCAGATTATCGATGTTAAGCATTCTGTCTTTTTTTGTGAAAAGAAATTGTTTTCGTACCACAGTATGAATATACTCGATGCCATCCATTTTGCCAGATATAAGTATTCCGATGGAAACTTTACGTGAAACTGATTTGACGGCTGAGAGTGAAAGTCGCACAGTTTTACAGACCCATTCAGGCACTTCCAGAGTTCCCTGCCATGCGATCAAATAAAACTTTTTGAACCAAACGCCTTTGGGAAACACGTCTACAACCCATTCAAACGCGCCGTTAACGTCAGTTCTAATATTTGTCGAATTACTTTGTTCCCATTCGGCTAATGATGACGGAGTATTAAACACCAAAGTTCGTACGCCATAAATTGGTAGGTTTTTATAATTTTCAATAATTAGCGAAGAGCTCCACTTTTCTGCGCTATAAAGTCTAGGAGTGAAAGACAATGCCGGCATTTTTGATTTGACGTGTTCAGGCAAACCATTTGAGTGGTACATCATTGCCAAAGACATCTGATTCACAAAAAAGTCTTTGTATCGAATCATAATTGGGTTAATGAGAAGATTAGCCAACTGTCGCGGTTCCATCATTGCGAACCTTATATGACTCATCACTAATGGCACCATTGTGTCAAAAAATTCGGCGCCACATGATTTCAGTTTTACTTCTTGAGCTTCTAACCATTTGGCAACAATTTGGAACAAAACGTATTCATCAGTTACCACAAGATCAGACTTTTTCAAGAATGTGATCAAAACATCAGTCTCTAAATTGTTGAAGTCTGCCATTCGAGAAACTGCCTCAAAATTCCACGCAACAAAATCAATGCACGCAGAAGTGATTGATTCGCGACCACAGGTTAACGTGTACTGCAACCAACTCACCAATTGATTGTGTTTTGTCGCCGACACTATGTGTTTATGCATGTATTGCACACAAAGCGTAACCAAGTCTTTAACGTTATATTTGTCGGCCAATGCCACCACTGGTAGCACAAGACTGTGATTGATATGAATAATACCGGTATATAAATATTTTAAAAATTCGGGAAAAACTTTGGCGCAGTCGCGCTCCTCCTGAAGAACGATAGTCTTTTCTTGCGATTCGCTCCAAATAGGATTCATAAGCATTACTTGGAATACATCCGAAGATGCGCATAATATGAGTCGGTGTGCGGCGTACTGTTTGCCACCGACTTCTAAAACAATATCGCTCAGCAGACGTTCCGCATATAAACCCGCAATTTTTTCCAGAATTTTGGCTGAATTATCGATTTGCTGTTCGTGTTCGTTATCACAGTTTTGATGACTATTTTCTGGTGAATACGGTGGACCAGAAGGTTTTATGTTCGATAAATCATTAATTGATGACATCTTCGATTACGTCATGCATATATGAGATTTTAAACGCATTTAATGCTATAAATTTAGGAATCAATTAATCAAATTTTATAAAAGTTCATATCGCACAATATAACGGGTTATATTTTGTTAGCAAATGCTAAGAACTTTATTGTTTAAAACGTTGCAATTATTTGCAGCTAAAATTTGTAGTTATACTCAGATTTTAATTTCATGAAACTTGAAACAACATATTATCTGCTAAAAATATCTAATAGTAACAAACTTTTAAGCATCACTGCCCATGTCTGCTATTCTTAAAAAGCAATGAAGCTATTATTGTAGACGTCCTGCAATGCAGTCACACTCAACACTGCAATCAATTATTATTGTATTGTGATCCGCAGTGATCTTTCAAACTCAAGCAAAACCTGTCTGTTTAACACAATTATCAAAATCGATACACATTTTACCGAACTATTATTTAACTTTTATGATTTTAAAATATTTATAGTTTTGCAGTTTTATTCACAGCTTTCTACTTATTTAAGTGGTAAACGTATTTAAAGATTCAACACTGGTATAAAACATAGGAAACAGTTTTAGATAATAAATCGTGAAAATTGTAGCACTTTTCTTATACAGTGCTAATAAATCATTGTATATTTAGCTGAATTGTTAGCATAAATCTCAAAATTGCTTATTAATGGTATGAGTAAGTAAGTTATTAGCGAATAAAGGTTTAAGTTGTATGAGTTTGCAAAATATTGCGTTTAAATTATATACTATTTATCATTAAATAATAAGTAAAAGTAATGGCATTCAAATTTTTAGTCTATTTTCGATAAACAGTAATTAAGAATTAATCAATACATTTAATATTATTGAACGAAATTATAGTATACCTCGTATGAAACATTAACTTTTATAACTGTAAGCAAAACACATAAACTTGATAAATAAAATATCGATATATATATAATAACAACAAACACTAAAAAACAAAACAAAACATCACAAACTGTTTATTTTATTGCTATGGTTAACACATTGAAATTCAAATGACGCTTACATAATACGATAGATTCGACGCATGCCTAAAATCATTTAGTATTCATAGTATTGATAGTATTTAGAGTTAAAATCGTCATGAAAACGGAATAATCGCAATTAAACCTGTATTGAGAACAAAAACAATTGTGCATAGAAATTACCGCCAATGAAAACCAAGGTTTTTTACAGGATGTTCCAAAGTTTGGTTATAACAGAAACTTTTTGAGCTTATTTTTCGGTTAAAATATTTCTAGATGTTAGACGAATCAAAAATGACAATTGTAAAAGTTAAAATTTTTGACCCGGAAATCCGAATTTAAAGTTTCTGACCTAAAAACCGAAATTATAAAAAACGAAAAATTGCCGTTTAAACCTGTTTAAATTTTAACCACCCACAAAAAATTATGCTATATATAACCACAAAATACTTACAAAAGTGCGTAACTATGCCTATAAAAGTTCGACAAGTTAAATCGAAAATCGATCGAAATTTAAAAATTTTCTGACCGGAATTTCCGACATCTATTTATTGCAATTCTTGTTAAATTTATGAATAAATAATTTTTTAATAAATGTATTGGTAAATTATTATGGATTTAGGTTTCAAAAACAACTTAGCGACGCCTTGACGAAACTTTTTAAAAATACACCACTACTATAGATGAGTAGGTCCGAGTCTTTCATGTCTTTGTTAAAGACTCGGACCGGACTCGAACTTCTTTGACTAGCTTCAGGACTCGGACTTCTGAATATATATGAGACTCGGACTCCGAACCTCATATCTTATAATTAAATATCAAACATAATCTTGAATAGATTTACAATGCTTCAAAAATGCATTATAATTTTATGTGTGAAAGTAGGGAAAAATAAATTTGAAAATTTTAGAAAATGTCAACTTATGATTGAGAAAATAAAATAGCCTATGAAAATTATATAAAATTAGAGTCCGGGTCCGAGTTCAGGTCTATTAGGTTCGAACCCGAGACCAGACTCGGACTCCATGTAAATTAACTCGAACCCGGACCTATTTTAAAATCAAAAACTTTGACTCTGACCTGGACCTCAAAAGAGGAGTCCGAGTCCAGGTCCGAGTTTGTAGGTTAACTTTTGCTCATCTATAACCACTACTGTAATAGATTATATAATTTTATAAATATAATTTCATTAAATTTTTAGCTATTTTTTTTAATCAACTTCTTGTCTAACTTATTAATTTTAAATAATTTTTTAAAAATATTTAATCAGCGTTTATATTTAATAGATATTTTAAGGGACCTATGAATAATAAGAGACCAAGAGAATAGCGGAGTAATATTTTACATTTGCCTAATTACTCATATTTCACTCAAATTATTTTTGTATTTAATACAATTCCTGATTTGGAAATTCCTTGAAAATTATATAAAGCGCGACATAGTTTAGTGTTTCTTTAGTGCATTTTTTAATTTAATTTATTATTTAATACATTAATAATAATAATAATAATACATGTTATGTAAAGATCACCCGAAAATTTTCTAAAAATACACGGCACTAATCATATTTCAAGTGCAAGATAAACTTTATTGGTTACTATTAATGTAGAAACGAGTTTATTTTATCAGTTAATGCCTTAGAATATTGATAAAGAAATAGTTATTATTATATTAATTAATATAATTTTTTAAAAATATAATAAAATCAATATTTTTGAAAAACCTGCTTTTAATTGAGCGCACTTTTTTTAGCTTATGGTTGTTTTAAAATCTCCACTCTATAGTCTACAGATATATTTGTTTACAAGTCGTGTAATAAATGTTTGAAGCGAATGCAGAACACTATTGATTACACTGACAATAGTGTGGAAAATTTGGTGTAATTTGTTGCGTGTCTCGTAATTGGCATTATATGTTAATCACTGCTTTTCATTCAATATTTCATTATATTTACATCTATACTACCTTTTATTTATTTATTTACTGATTAATATTTAAAGCGCAAATTAATAATACACGAAAATGTGCGGAATATTCGCTTGTTTTTGTTGCCATAACGTATCAAATATCACCAAAAAGGTATTAATTATTGATGTTTGACCCATAGATTATTAATGATAATTTTACAAAAATAAATGTTAACAGTTAAACGATGACGAATCTCTTCGATACTTAATGTCACGTCGAGGTCCAGACCAGTGCGCGAAATGCGTGACGAATTTGTCTGATAACGATCTCGAAAGCAAACAACAGTTATTCTTAATGAGTTCTGTTTTGCAATTACGCGGCGATCTGTTATGCGATCAACCATTGAGTGGTTTAAACGCAAATCTATTTCAATGGAATGGACAAATATTCGATGGCATAGCCATCGAGCAAACAGATTCGGACACAGAAGTATTGATGAAGATGTTGGATGCATGCGTGACAGACGACGATCTTTTGTCAGTATTCGCATCAATCAATGGTCCGTATGCTTTCACTTATTGGCACAACACTACTAAACGGTTTTGGTTTGGAAGAGATATATTGGGCAGAAGGAGCCTGTGCTGGAATGTTAACAGAAGAAACGAATTTCTACTTATATCCTCTATTTGCCACTCATTTAGCGGTGAATTTATAACATGGGCTGAAATACCAGCGAATGGTATTTATTGTTTGGACGTTTCTAAATATGAAGCAAATCAAGATTTAAGCACTTGTTTAAAACATTACAGTTGGGATCGAAGAATATCAGGGATTAAAAGCGAACATAATTTAAACTCGAAATTGTTGTCACCGATAACTGTGTCGTTAAATAGAGCGGTGCCTCAAATCGAAAACACAAACAGACAAATACCGAAATCAACGATTGATGATTTTATAACAGTGTTGAGAAAATCTATTATGAAGAGATGTTGTAATCAACAAAGTTTATGCAAAACATGTTTTCGGTCATTAGTAGAAAACAACGATTTTGATATGTCAGCGCTTGAATCGTCATCCGATAGTGAGGGCGACATATTAGGTCCGGCTTCCAATTGTTCGCAAATGTTGAAACAGGAGTGCACACACGCTTCCACTGCCATCTTATTTTCTGGTGGATTAGATTCGACAATAATCGCATTGCTTGCCGATGAATGCATTCCAAATCACTTACCTATTGACTTATTAAACGTTGCGTTCGATTGCGACGCTCCTGACCGGCAAACTGGTTTAATTGCGTGGAATGAACTCAAGACTTTAAGACCTAATAGAAGATGGAATTTCGTTTCCATATATATTAGTAAAGAAGAGTTGCAAACAATGCGAGAAAAACATATTAAAAATTTAATTAGACCTTCAAACACAGTCCTTGACGATAGTATCGTAAGTTTTTTTTAAGTTTTTACCGTAATATGTTATTAATATTTATATTTACAGGGATGTGCGATATGGTTCGCTGCACATGGCAAAGGATTATTGCTAGAAGAAGGACAGGTCACTTCGGTATATGAAACTCCGGCGCGTGTTGTGCTTTTAGGAATGGGTGCCGACGAACAACTCGCCGGTTATACTCGTCACAGACGTATTTTTGATAAATCTGGTTGGGCTGGTCTTATAGAAGAACTGGCGCTAGAAATTGACAGACTTTCGTCTAGAAATTTGGGTCGTGACGATCGTGTAGTGAGCGATCACGGACGTGAACCTCGTTACCCGTTTCTGGACGAACAACTCATCGACTTTCTTAATGGCATTCCTATTTGGCATAAGTGCGATCTCACGCTAAATCGTAGCGCCGGTGAAAAGCTACTGTTACGTAAAGTGGCAAATCGTTTGGGTCTTTCGCAAACTTCGCACCATTTAAAAAGAGCGATTCAATTCGGCTCAAGGATTGCAAAAATAGAGGACATTAAACAAAAGGGCGATGATTTATGTTTTAGATTGGAGACTCAAATCACTGTATAATATTATTTTTATCTAACTTAATATACCATAAACAGAATATATCCGAATGCTTAATATACTGTATGTATAGAACAAATATTTCTTTAATAAATTTTTTAAAGTAAATCTTAATTGTAATTCCTAACCACAATTCCAAAAAAAATGTGTAACAGTGAGATGTAACAAAAGTAAATTATAATCATTCATGTTTGATAAAATTTCCGTTATTAATGTTCATTTTGATATAATATTGTCTCACTATTTTATATTATTATCCATATAACTTATATGAATTGAAATCATTTTTTCCGATTTAATTTTGATGATTAATATATATATATATATGTTTATAGAGTTTTTGTACGATTAAGATTTTCAATAAAAAATATTTTTCATTATTTTGTGTCATTTGTAATGCAATTAGTAATAAATGATAGCTTCAATAACTTCTTTCTTTTAGACATATGATCGGAATGCCCTTATATAACATAGAAGAAAGAAAGAAAATCCGTTTATACTTCATAATAACCAGCAATTATAAAATATATAGCATCTGTAAAACTTCTTTTGAGATTTAGTTTTTGTATAACATCTAAGTTATAACATTTGACTGAAAATAGTGAAACCAAGTAACAAAGTTTTTATCTGTAAACTTTGCACTTACTCCATCCCTCCCTCTCCCTCACCTTACTTCTCCCTGAGTCTGAAGGCCAAATCTAAAACAGAACCTCTGAAACTGAGACATGAATTAATTGAATACTGCTTTAAAAAATCTAACTGTAAATGGAAGCGCGTCTTAGCTTCTACTGTAATATGAAACTTTTATGTCACATAACATTAAGCTTTAAGGCAATTGCACTTTGTTCTGTAAATTTTAAGAAATTTCCATATGTGAGCATAATTTTATCTTTCGTTATGATTTTTTGCTTAATTTCCTTATTATAAACTTTAAACATTTTTATATTTATTTTTACTCGATTTTTACAATTCTTAAAAATCTTTTATGCAGGATTAACAAGCAATTGAAGATGAAATGAAACACGAAAACTTTATTGTTTAGATGTTGACCACAATAAGTACTGTAACAGTGAAAATACATGGCTTTTATATCCAACAATAACTTACCCTAAAATTTATTATCACTTGTATGTGAGAGAGAGTTTACTGACTGTAATCGTAAACTTCATACATTGTATCGATTACTTTCAATTTGCCGCTTCAACCAAATTGTTTGTCAGTTTGCTTCGTAGACTACTTCACGGTATGTTATTTTATTTAACTATTCGTTATTACATAAAAAAAAATATTTTTTAGAGATTATTCCCAAAGCTTTTCTTAAATTATGGGTTTAAAACTGATTATTGTACTTTTTATTAATTCGTTAATTTTTGTAAATACAAATAACAAAACAAAAAGACTATTATTACGTATAGGTGTTAATTGTTTTTTAAATCAAAAAAAAATTATTTAAACTTTTGAGTGCACTTTTATGCACTACTTTATAATCTATATGCTAAACTTACACGTTAGTCGTTATTATATCATAAACAAACACTTTTACAATGAATAATACACGTGTGTTGTTTTGATCGTTAATATTTGTAGGCGTTTAATGTTATTACTTTTATTTTAAATTAATTTGTATATATTATTTAAATTTTGAATCGCAATTTTGTTAATTTTTATATGAGCCCTTATATTTTATTATACTTTTAATTATTTTAAAATTTTTTAAATGATTTAAAGTTGTTTGAATACGAGACACGAATACAATATGCATGTGTTATAACGAATAGAGTGAAAATCGATTGAATGGTTGAGTGAGAGTGCGATACGAATGGATACCAGAAATGAGTTTTGCAGTTCGGATGACGACGAATATGAAGATTCGGGCGAAAATCAATATCACACCGATTTGATGGACAATGTTGTGTGCATTGACGGCAAAATGGAGTTACAGGGCGAACATTTGAATCGTATTCCGAATTGCATTTTCGAGAAATTCGATTCGACAGCAATTACCGAATTAAACTTTAATTATAACTATTTGAACGCAATTCCCGATAATTTTTGCACACAATTGCAATCACTAATAGTATTATCGCTTATGGGAAACAAATTGATTGAATTGCCATCTAATATACATTTATTAAAACATTTGCAACAGTTATATGTGGACGAGAATCGTATCAATAGTTTGCCACTAATGTTCTCGCGATTGACTAATCTCTCAAAGCTTCACATCCAAGGAAACCGAATCAAATCACTTGCCGATGATTTTCACGATTTAGTTTCGCTGAAAGAATTGCGTTTAAGCGAGAATCAGCTGAAATCACTGCCACAGCAATTCGGTTGTCTCGCAAACTTAGTCGAACTTGATCTCAGCTATAATGAAATCTCTAATTTACCTCAAAGTTTCGGTCGTTTATCGCAACTGAAAACTCTAAACCTAAGCAATAATAAACTGACAGAACTTCCCGAGAGTTTCGGTCAGTTGTGTTCAGTTGAGAGTTTAGAGATATCGTACAACTCATTGAACGTATTAACTGAATCATTCTCATCATCAAAATGTTTGTCCAGATTATACATCGATAATAATGAACTGTGTTCACTGCCGAAATGGGTCGGAGATATGGAACTGATTGAGGAGATATCACTCAAAGCTAATTACTTAAGAGATGCTCAATTTCCAGACAGTTTCGGTGTTGTCAGTCAGAAATTGGTTAAGTTTGATATAAGCGGTAATTTAATGTCACAACTGCCCGATTCATTCGCATTAATCAAAACATTGCAATTCGTTGACACTGGAAGTGCTTTGTTCGAACCCGAACGCAAAAAGAATCTTCGAAATGGTAATAATCTGTCGCGATTGCCGCCAGAGTTTGGCTTGTATTTCAATAATATGGTTGAGTTGAGACTCGACGAGAATGATATCGAAGAATTGCCAGAATGTTTTGGAGAGGGAATGCCAAACCTTGAAGTACTTGACCTTTATTGCAATATGCTTCACCGATTGCCCGATTCTATTTGTAAACTAACAAAACTGAGAATACTTTCATTAGGAATGAATTGCATCAAAAAGTTACCGAAAGATTTTGGAAATTTGTGTGCACTCGAAGAATTCCGGATCGAACTAAATGAGGTATTATTTTCCAGAAGTCTATTATTAAGGTTATATTAACATTTAATTTTATAGTTGAGAAGCTTTCCACTATCATTTGTCAAACTCGTAAATTTGCGTGTTTTGGATATTTTTCAGAATAAGTTTGACGTATTTCCGAGTATATTAACACAGCTATCAAATCTTAAGTCATTGCAAATCGGTCTAAATGTTAGTACCGGTACATCAGATAATGATTAGAAATTATCATTTGATGCACTTTTAATTTAATGATTCACTTTGATTATTATCAATCGAATCCCAATTAATGTACACTATTATAGATTACAGATATGGTTATAAAAATTGATCCGAAGTTTCATTTTGCATTTGATAATTTAAAAAAAGCTATTGATTTTGGTGTTATTGATAGAAATAAAAATTCGTGGCAACCATTATTAGGTTGCGATCATAATTGTTCATTTAATAATTCTCCACATTCTTCTGGTTATTCATCAAGGACTGTATCGCAGGATAAAGTTGATGGCCGTGTGTTTTGCGAAGAGTCTTGGGATGTCGAACAGTTTGATCCTCAAAGACCATATTGTAAGTTCGGTCCACAATAAGAAAACATTCATTTAATTGTTAGTTTCGTTATGAGTGTTCCATTATTTCATTTTTGCTTTATTCAATTTGTTTTCATTACGATTTTTATTTACAATTTAATTTGTGTGTCGCTTAAAATTAGTTTTAAAAATCACGTTTATTAACTTAATTTAATTGAGTGCTATATAGTATAGAATTAATTTCAGTTTACTTAAAATGTTCGAACTTAATATAAATTCCAATCTCGGAAATTAATGCAAATCATATTATAAAATATTGAATATACAATATATAAGCTTATAAACAAAATAAGTATATATACTATTTATATACTATAGTAAATCCAATTTTAAAAGTTAATTGCTTAAATTTTTGCATTTCTTCGAATACAGATAGAATTGGATAAATTAGATTTTGAAAGTGAAAATAAATGAAACTGAGAATTTGATTATTTATGTGTTAAGTCACGACTCGTTTAAAAGCAAATTACGTCAAAACATACTGGTTATTATACGAAATGAATATCATTCTTAAGTTTTGCGTACACTCGTGATAATAAAACTCAAAACCCGTTGGCGGCAAACCCAGTTGCGTCAAACTTGTTAACTAGTTATGCACTTTACATCACTCACAGTAAGGTTTTTTTCCATATAGATTCTGAAAATTGAGAAAATAGTAGCCTGTGGTTATTATTGTCCTCTATCTCTCCCAAATTAAATTCTTAGTTTTGCCATAATTACAATATTTTTCGTTTTGATTCCTTTAATCGTTTTCACACTTTAGCAATAAATTTACTTGTGTTTTACTGTCATCGCTTTACTTTGCTATACTATTATTTTAATGGAATAAAATTAATTTCATAATTAATGCCATAATTTTAAATGAATCACTTAAATAATTAATACTCATTAAGTATTTTATGCTTAATATTAAATATGAAACAAATTTTGTGAATGCAAACAATCCTTAAAATATTTAATTAGACGTGTGTTAATAAAACAATTAAATGTTAATATAGTGAAATATATCAAACCGCCTGTATTTTATTTTTATTATCTGTCGAAATAACATACTATTTTATCCGAACTGCTAAGCCTTTACTATTTCCAAAGTGTGTTCAAATAATTTAATGTTGTTTTACGAAATGTGGCAATGGATTCGACTAGTCTTATTATCATTATTATCTCGTTTATAGCTGTCGCGTTGCTTTAGTCTTTAGCTTAAATTGGTTAAAAATTCGAGATTTTTGATCCAATAATATTCACATTTTAATTTATTTTTTTAATCGCATAAAATTGTTTAGTAGTGAGTCTGACTCACGTTTTAATAAATCAAGAACATAGACGACAGTACACAGTATCTCATTTTAGTTGACATCTACGGTAATTTAATTTATGATTAAAGTAATGTGTAGATGTACTGTATAGAAATGCATGCGCAGGTTTTGTACATTTGGTGCACACTTCAATTAAACGAGTCTACGGTACACTGTTTAACACCCATTACCGATGCACGTAAATAATAATAATGACGAATTGTTGTCTGGATTGTTACGAAACCTGACTTAAGTAAACTATTATACTGTAGATTATATATTATACTGGACCAGGTGTACACTATTATAGAACATTGTGATTGTGTTACTACCTTTATTTAACAAATATTCCGTGAATTTCGTCTATTCTTTCTATAATATATAACCCACTATTAATTTGAACCATTTTTAATATTCAAAAAAATCTATCGTAAATATTTAAGATATGAGGGCATTAATTATCGAGAAATTTGTTTATGGAATTTTGTGTTTAATGTTTCGATACCAAATTATATTGTGCTCGTAAATAGAACTGCAACCTTACACTTAACTGTTAGTCGCTTTTTAAATCACATTTTACATCTACACGATGTTGTATAGCAGTCTATAACTTATTAGTGAAACAATATAAGTGTTAGCGTTTAAGTATTACTATTAATACGTAGTATCATCAAAAATCTATTGACCTTCTGCTGTGTGGTATTATGCGTTCACACCTATTGTATAATTCATGATTGAATTAAATTAATTATTCACAAAAATACATAACGAATAACTTGTTAAACATGTCAAATATGCAAAACTTTTTAAAAAATAATATTTTATAGGAAATAACAGCTTCGCATAATTATATTTATTTAATGTATTATGCGAACAATTATAGACTTATAAGCGACTATAATAGTGAAAAGTATTTGTCCTTCAAATTCTCTGTTACGCAATATATCATACTATAAGTGAATACTCGGTGTAGAAAAATGTACAGTCGATTCAAAAACACTTTTATTAGAAAGAATATGTTATAAAAATCGATATAATAGGCTGTTTAGAAAAGAATATGCAGAATAAATTAATATTCTAAAGTACATTATCATAGATTTTCAAGTTTTATATTATGATAACTTTATATCTAATTTTAATATTTATCAATCGATGTTTAAATACTCTCGTCATATGAAAACCGAATTTTTATTTTGAGAACGAAATTAGATTTTTCAAGTCAAGCAAAATATTATTTTAATGATATTCTCTTAATATTGTGCAATATTTTTGTTCGAATTCCCTGACCATTTCACACACAATACCAGTTAGCGCTTATCCGTTGCTGATTTGGTTATTTAATAATAATAATAATAATAATAATATGAAACTTTGTGTTGACAGACATTATAATTTATTTGTAAATTATTGACTTATAATTTTTAGAATAACATGACGTCAAACAGTTTTCTATCTCTAATTAGCGTTTAATTTTTTTTCTTCTAACAAAATTAAGTTAAGAGAATGGAATTTTATTCTCGTTTCATGAAAATAAATTAATATGTTAGTTATTATCGCAAAAAGTTTCAAATTATTTTTGCATTTATTGGCAAACATTAATTTGCATGTTTATTCGTCACTGGAAAACTTTTTTCGATTAGAAGTGCAGATTATTAACATTTTTATCATTTTATTTTACATTATTTTTTAATGTTTAGCACTTTATGAGTTTTTTAACGATCTATTTTTAAATAAATTAAAATTTTATAACGCATTTATTTAATTATGACTTCTTTTGATCAGTACACGAACCACTAATTTATCCGAACTCGCACTGCATTCCATCGCCATTGAGCGGTCATTGCGCGAAGTTTGACTCGTTGTTTAAGAAGATTCCGAACTTTAAAATTAAAAGAATTAAGTTGTCACCAGTTGTGGGCCAATTCGATGACGCGGACACACGCTTTTGATGCGAACACAAATCTAGTTTAATAATTGTATTATTTGTTTAAACTTGTAACGATTGTTAGTGATTTTAATATTTGATATTTTATTTCTGACCGACTTTACAGTATTTGTGACCAAAACTACTTGTTTTTAATAATAATTTTTTAATGGTTTTTTTCCTATTTTACAATTAATTTAGAACAATATTAAATCATCAAATTATTGCTTTGCAAAAATCAAAGTCAAAGATAACAAAATATTTAAGTAAATAATTTTTTTAAATACCAAATTTTTATAGTGTATTAATAAAAAAATTTTATATTATTGATAAATGTCAGTGAAGTGTTTAACTTTCAATGTCTAACACATCAAGTTTACCAAATACTTTCTTCGCATGTGTAATATATTCGGTTTTTTATTCAATTTTTTTAACTCACTTTTTTCTGCTAATAAGCAAAACTAAAAATTTCAATGTGAAACTTTTTCATTTTTTTATCGCATTAAAAAATCAAAATAAAAAAACTTAATGCATTTAGATGTTCCAGTTTCTATATATCAAAGGAATGCGTTAATGTATAATTGAACCGGTTTTTCGACACGCACTTGTCTGCAACTGGTCTGCGTTTTTGCCATCTTTTAAGGTAGGGATTTCGCGCAACTTTACGTTCAGTACACTAATAATTATTGCCAATGCATTATATAATATATTATAAAAAACGATAAGAAAAAACATCCAGACAATTATGACAGAGAGAAGTCTCGTATTTTTTTGCTGCTTTCTCTCGAAATAACCTGAAGTTTTTTGGATAATTTTTTTTCGTATGAAGTTAACTGTCGAATAGCTTCTATGTGTGGCAATTTTTTTTCCTTATCAATGGCGAAGCATATCATTTCACGGTTGCACTGATCAATGTGATCTCATATATATAAGTTATATAAGCATACGCTGCTATATTATCGCGAAGTCTCACAAATGATCACTTCCTTTGATGATGTAGTGTTGCGTAAACGTAAAATCAAAAGAGAGAGCTTCCACTTCTAAGTATAATTTTAGTGTACTGTATATTGTATATGTAAGGTTACTTTGACAGCGATAATATTTTAGTTTGATTCTCAGCTACATTCTCACTATTAGCTCACATTAGAAATAGATGCTGTCATGTAAAGACTGTACATATAATTAAATGTACATTCATTACATATTTATTGAAAAAATGTATATTTAATTTGTTTCGGGAACAATCATTTAATAATTCAAATTCATTAAATTTTTTTTCGGTTATTAACTATAATTTATAGAAAAAAGTTTCTGAAACAAAATATTTACTTTAAAAATTTCTTCAATTTCCAAAATTTATATTATTGTCTTCAATCTTCCAATTAACAATTTTTTAACAAACCTAAATTTATGTTTGTGCTCACATTTTAATATTTGAGAAATATCGGAAAACAAAACAAATCGCACAATTTTAATTTTAAATTTTTGATCTTTTAAAATCCTTCGATAAGTTTTTAAGTGGCTTTTTTACAATAACCTGCTTCCTATATAGTTTTCTAGGAAATTCTAATCAAACCAGTACTTATTGCGCTACGCATTAGTAGCCAATATCTGTAGTCTTCCTTGTCTGCATTCTTGTGAGGAGAATGGCAGTCAAATTTTTAAATCACTCCTAAAATATATTAGCACTGTAAGCACTAAATTTAAATTTTAAAGAATCCAATCAGATTGGAAATTTTTTTGAAAGAGATTTCTTTACCCCACTAGAAAATACAGTTGTCGTGTGATCGTGTGGTTGTTTAGTATTTTCTAATAAATACACAGAACTATAATACTAAATAAATTTTTGTATGTTTTACATCTTTTGCTAAAATACAATCTAATGTTACATATTTTTAGAATGATTCTAAACCCTTTAATTTAATATAATTTAAATTAATAAAGGCTAATATTGTATTTAATTTTTATAAATTTTAAGTAAATGAGAAGTCTCTTAATTCGCATTTTATTGAGCAAACTTTGTTTAATTTGAGTAATCCCTGTTAAATGTGTCACAATCACTATTTTATATACATAAGTCTATAATTAAAAATAGTTGATAAAATCTATTTTTAGAGCGTATCCTAATCTAAATGATTTTTGTCATAACAATATAAAAAATTTAATATACTTATAAATTAAATGTTTTTATAGTCAATTATAGCGATAGTTAACTTAATTATAGTAAAACTACTTAAATAGAATTAATGGCGTTTAAGTTCAGATCCGCTGTACAATAAATCTGCCTGTAGTTCTAAAATTGCTTTTTAGATTTTCAATTAGTTCTAGAATTTCAATTTAAATGATAAAATACAAATCTCCTGAAGACTTACGCATTAAAGTTATATGAGACTTAAATAAAATATTCATTTATTAATATTCTTAAATAGATTAGAAAAAATATTCTTAGAAATTAGATTAATCTCATAATTAATGATTTAACGTAAATTGTGAGCCGAAACTGTATAAACTAATTTTTTCATATTCTTTTAAGTAAAAACAAATCATAAATCTTAATAAATGGCCAAAAAAATTAATAGTTGAATGAATGCTATACAACGATGAGAGTTTAACTTACGATTTGACATTCAATAATTAACATTAATCACAGCTAAAATAATTTTCAAAAAGTTAGGTTTGATAATTTATATGATATAATCTCAGTGAACTATTTTTCTAGTAACATACTGTTCAATAAAAATTACATTTGATTATCTATAATCTAGTATCGATTATTAAGGAAAATTTTATATAATTTTGTATTTTAAAGATTTATTCATCTAATAAAAGATTCTATAGCTAATGAACAAATTTGAAATAAATATTTTTATTACAGAATATTTAATGAGTTTATATTCTAAATAAGTTCGAATATACTAATAATATTCTGGTGATTATTTAGAAAACTAGAGCTTCATTTTATATCTTCGTGAACTTGCGTTCACAATCCCTACAATCAATAATGCACTACACATAAGGGAAGCAGACAACGCTGTATTGATAAATGACCCATTAAGCTGATATCCACGCTAGAAATGGATGTCAATGGACAAACTCTATTAGTTTGATTAATTCAAATTATATTATATACCTAAAATGTATTTTCATTAAATTAAAAGTCTATACGAAAAATCCATATATTTATATTCTGTTCTTTATGTTTTAATGAAAAAAATTCAGACCAGATTTTTAAAATAATGAAAATATTAATAGAAATATATGCTAAATATATGTTAGGAACACGCATGCTATTGATTGCCATAAATCATAGAATGCTATAATTAAATCGAAATACTGCCTAATATTTTGTTAGCTATTACTGACCATTAAAGCCAGCTATCATTATGTACAATAATAATCTACAATGTTTTATTAATGCCTACAAATTCTAGAAATAGTATAATTTCTCTTATCCTCGATCACTGTTATGGTAAGCGTTTGGTGCGAACCAAACACTTTAAAGTAAATTATTATTTGAAGTTTATGAAATAAACGGTGTTATTGTTGAAGTTACGTTGAACTTTGCCAGAAATATGAAGAGAAGATAATCTAACCATATGTCCTAAACGCCCATCTCTAAAGTATTGAATTTATAATATTAATGTCAAAATAATAATTTTGCTCTTTTGACAAAATCAAAAGCGATTTAATGATTTGACATTCATATCTGTCTGATTTATTCCCTAAAGGAGTGGTTCAAAGAGGAGAGGGAATTGGCCCGAAAGGAAATTTGAGGAACTAAAGAGAGAAAAGGAGAAAAGAGAGGAAAAGAGGGGTTGGTATGAGATAGGAGAGAGAAACTGAAATGAAAATAGAAAACTAGATGATTTTTATATTTTTCGCATTCAAAAACCATACAATTCCACTGTAAGAGCTGTGTTAAGAGTTAGCGAAAAGATGTTCACAATTCAGAGTGGTTTTTCCAATGCTAGTTTTGATCTTAGACAACACTGTGTTTTCTCACCTTTTTGTTCGATGGTGAACATGGATTATATTTCGAGACCAAAACTTGCACTCTGTATGAGCGAGAAAAGCTAAGGGAAAGTGAATGTAAACACTTTGTTCTTCAAAGATTATAACTCTTTGCTCGTAAGATAAATCTTCAAACCGTTTTAAATCGTTTCAACTTCGAAATGTAATGCAATGCGAATGCGAATGGAAATGAATGTTGCAAAATCAGGGTTTATGGTTGAGTCTGAAAAAGCTAAGAAGTGCACTGTGTGTTTGTGTGCACGAATATGTGGGTGCAGTTCATTCGCCACAAGTCCAGAGATTTAAATATCTTTGAGGTTAATCTCGAATAAAAAGGAAAAAGAAATTTTTATTGATTGAATTGCCGGTATCCTTCCTTCTAACTGATTTAGTTTACTGAAGTGTCTAGTTTAACAGAAATAGAGTATGGCTTTAAATCAAATTTTTATTACAGAAAGTTTAAATTTTATTATTTCATTGTTGTTGTCAAATACATTTTACGTAGAAATGCAAGCATTGTGCAAACATGTGTCAAATTAAAAATTTTTTATGTGGTTATAGAATCGTTTATTTTGACTTTTGTATCTCAAACAATACATATTTTTATCTAAAACTTCTAAACAATATTTATAACAATTACTGATACTATATTTAAAAGTTTAAGTTTCACAGCTTCGGAAGATATGTTCACAAAATGTATTTTTATTTTCTCAGCTTAATTTAGTTTTGGCCAAAGGCTCACTTAGGAGTAGTGCCAGTAATTCGAACTAACGTAATCAGAGAGAATTGATTAGTTGCAACTTAGATGACTCACAACTTAGAGTGAGCTTATAAATTTGACATGTCCTTTCGTCTCTATTTATACTGTTTTGGGATATTCATAACTACAGTATCTGTGTTAGCTTTAGATATGACTAAAAAAAATTTTACTTTCAATTTAAATGTGAGAATACAAAACAGTAAGTTATAATAATGAGTTGAATTTTTTATTTTTCAACATTTGAACTATTTTTAAAAAAGAGTCGTCAGCAGACGAAAGAGCAATTACTTTAATTTAAAAATCGATTAAATACCTAAATGATCTATTTATTAAAGGTGTTCATGGATTGATTTTTTGCAAACCAAACCAATTTGTTTAAAAATTTGAACCAAACCAACCCAAACCAAAAATTCTATACTGTAAACCAATCCGAACCAAACCAAACCAT
>JAQIVF010000596.1:0-20124 GCA_034698365.1 Steganacarus magnus
AAACTTATAGTATGTTTTTTCTAATTGTGTCACATATTAAAAGCAGATCTGAATGTTGACCTATTTTACTTTTTTAGTTTACTTATTCTTATTTTAAATTATTTTTTTTTGTTAAACTGTTCAGTAATAAACGACACAAAAGTATTACAAATCAATGGATTCTGTGATGAAATTATTCCGATAAAAGTAAGACTTAGGACCTTTTTAAAAGTTTTTTAAGCAGTTAAATTTTTATTTTTAACTCAATTTTTAATATTCAATAAAATATATTTTTCAATATTTTATTCTTATAGTGTATGCATTTTAATAATTTGAGATAAATTTTATTGTTTTTTAAAGATTGTTCTACTTTGTAAACCAATTAACATCTATTCTTATGTTAAAAATATGGTGTAGCCAAAGTCTCTAGTCCGGGTCCCACCACTAAAGACCTGAACCTGGTTAACAGAAACTATTTATCAGGTCCCAAAACATATATTGATGTCCAGGTGCAGGTCCATGTTTTAGCTAAGGACCTAAAGGACCCGAACGTTCAGCTCATCCATTCACAAGAAATGTTGATGTTTCGTTTATGAGTGGTGCTTAACTTAAAGTTTAACTCATAAATCATATAACATGAATATAATTCGTTATATATTTGTGTTTGATAGCTGGCCGATATGACGATATGGGTTGTGTTATTGACATGTCGCTAACAATGAGTCTAGTAATTGCTATACTGTTTCACGTGATGTGTACCACAATACAAACAATTGTTCCACATTTACCGCATTCAACATCACATTTGCCAGCGCCGAAGGCACTCCACTCCAACCTTAATGAATCATTACAGTCAGCTTATGGGTGTTCTGTGCTGAAGCATCATTTATGGTGTTCTTGCTATAGCTATGACGATGGATTATTTGTTGAATGCAGAATAACAATGTTAGATGAAATAAAAGATGTGTTAAATTTAATAGAATCACAACCAATTAAGTCGTTTAGCATTTATAACATGAATCAAAACTTACTAGCATTTAATGAAAGTTTGTTTACTAATATCACGCGTTTAGAACAGCTTCACATTACATTCACATCACTGTATAATATATCATTAGAAACTTTTGTGGGATTAGAGGCAACGCTAAAGACATTGAGTTTAGTGAATACTAAATTGAAAGAAATACCGCAGCAGTCAATCAATAAACTGAAAAATTTAGAGACACTTGATCTCGAGTCAAATGATATCGAAGAGATGCCTTCTTATGCTTTCTATGGATTACCAATTGTTAGCTTGAATTTGCAAGCAAACAAAATCAATAATTTACTAGAATTCTCATTTGGTGGTCTCGAGAACACATTAGAGGAGTTAGTATTGATCAGTAACAAACTTCAATGGTTTCCTCTGATCGCATTAAGAAGGCTTAGAAAATTGAAGATATTAAAGCTACAATCGAATCAAATATCACAAATTCCTGATGACGGCTTCACTCGGTTTACTGTTTTAAAAAATCTAGACCTTCAATCAAACCAAATCGATCACTTGGATCAGAAAAGTTTTATAACAATGCCTAAATTAGTGTCACTCTCTTTAGCATCTAATAAATTAACTGTTTTGCGTGACAGCTCTATATTTGTGCATTTAACTGATTTGGAAACTATCGATTTAAGTCTAAATAATTTGCGTATTGTTGACTTGAATAATCACAACAATTTGCGTACTATCGATTTAAGTAACAACCATTTACATGATATTCAGTTTCATAACTTACCAAATCTGAAAGAACTCTTTGTATCTCATAATAACATACTGAAAATCACAAACGAGACATTCATTAACACCACTATGCTTTCTGTGCTCTATTTACAACATAATGCAATTAATTCATTATCTCATAATTCTTTTCATTCATTACACCATTTACTCACACTTGATCTTTCCTATAATGAGTTAAAACAAGTTCAACCCACTCTTCTAAAAAATTGTAATAAACTACAATCTCTTTATTTGGACAATAATTTAATAGTTGACACTGGACTCGAACCCGGAGTGTTTCAGGAATTGGTATGAAACTCATTTTATTATCATTTAAATTTAGATAAATGTTTAAAGTCATATTGCTCTCTAATTTATAATTTCGCGATTTGGGATTATCATAAGTAAATAAATTTAAGCATAAAATAATAAGATAATAGTTTTCGAGTTTAATAAAATTGTGACTCAAATCTTTGAGTTTATTTATCACTATTTATTCAGATAAAATATCTTCAGAATTAACGGCAACTACATTATTATATTAACTTTTTTTGAACAAATCTCCAAAAATCCTATCATTTTGTAACAGTCTATTCATATTGAGATCAATCTTACCATATTGTGGTTGAATACCATAATAAGAATGCGGGTAAATGCATAAAACTTGAGTATTTCCGCGTATTTTCACAGTTTTGGTTTCAAATATAAATGGTTTGTAATATTTTTATTGCATAATCAAAATGAAAATCTAAACCGGAGCTATAAGATAGAGACGAAATTGTGTGAATGAGAATGAAAGTTTGTTCAAACAAATTTGATACTTTGTTCAATGAAAACATGGTTTACAAAATTTTATGTGACAGTAATAGTGACAAACTGATAAAACATGATAATCTACAATATTCAATATTTATAGTTTTATATAATATACTCGTGTATTTTATATAATGTTTAAGTGGTTTCCATATACTTTATGCTTATTATTCGAATCGTGTAACTACTAATACAGTAAATATTTTTTAAGAGACTATAAGAGTCGTTCAGAATATTTTATTATACACTTTATGGCGTTTATGTTTCTTAGCCCAACTCTGGCTAATATATTCTATTAAATGGTTTAGTGAGATGACCAAAAAAATGTCGCTTCATTGTAACCGAACCTTTAATAACAGAACCTGTATATTATTGTTATTTAAACAGTAGAATTCATTTTTCCATCTCTGACTGGACGTCTGTTTCAATCTTGTAGTGATTTTTCAGAGCTTGTTTTTTAAGGGAATTTTTCGTATTTTCCGTATCAATGATTATTAATATTTATAAATTAATAAAGAACGCGTGAGTTATACTTTTTTGGTACATTTACCAAAATCATATTTTAACTTTATTATTATTGAAATCCATTGAGGAAACAAAAGAGTGCATTAAAGGTGTTTACTTCTAAGTGCGAGATCTAATGATCAAAGGAGGCAGTAATCGTTTCAACACAGTCTTAATTGCTCGTGGGAGTTGGTTTGAGAGCAAACTCGCAGCTCTTGTTATACTAGTAAAGGTTGTGTATTGAATAAAAGTTAGCTATCGAGTTCTTATGTCAACCCAAATAGAACTAAATTTCTATTTAGCGATCCGGTATATATATATATAGACATATATTCAGAAGAAAACTCGTCTACAATATTGCCCATAATCAAACATTTATATTGAGAATCAAACGTAACAATAGTTTGGAGTATTGTATTGTTTGCGTATAAGTTTTTGTCCACTAGACTGAACATTATTCTTAGTGACATATGATTGCTACTCAAAAGTATATATCAAAAGAACTTAAATCAGTTCTAGAAAATCTCATAAAGAAAATGCTACACATATCATATCATTTCTAATATATTACTTCTGCGTTGAAAGTTAGATAAACTTTGTAGAAAACATTTTTCTAAACTCATCGATTTTATTGAAAAAAACATCAAAACGACTTTTTAATAGCTTTGTGAATTATTAATGTAAACATTACATTATTTTTTTTATCTTTGTATGAGATTACATATTCCCTTGAATATCAATTTCAAATATTTACAGAAATTTTTTAAAATTTATTTATACATAAATTTAGATATTTTATTTTCATGATGTTCGTTGAATGTGAAGTTTATAATTCCTATAAATAAACTATTTTTTTAGTAAAATTCATTTCTTAAATTTTAATTATATTTTTTCAATTAAAGTTTCTTCATAATTTAAATTATTCATAGAAAGGTATTTAAATGAATTATAAAAAAGTTAACAAAATATAAGCTTATAAATGTGTTTTTCTTATTTTTAACTTCGGAGTTAAAATTTCTGTATTTTCAATCATTTAAAAATGTTTGATAGAATCAGTTGGGAAATTACTGTTTTTATTCTAGACTTTATACTATTAATTCTGTAATCTAAAAGACAATACATTAATGCAGCCTTATTTAATTCAATCTTGTCATCCAAGCGACACGAGGAAACGGAAAGCTATTACCAATTAAACAGGATTACAATTCATTGTTGATTAAGTATGCGATGCCATGCATGATCATGTTTTCCTCAAAAATAAGTCCATCTAACGAAATCTTTTAGTTGCTAAACTGTTCTAAGTTATACGAATACAATATTTTTATTAAATTTAATATTGTTCTGTATTTTGTTGTGTGTTTTTTACTTATTGAAATTCTGTGTTGACAGCTGTTAGACAGCAATAAAACTAAAAGTTCGTCACAGTATTGGCATCGAAGCTAAAAAATACTTCTTGATTTTAATTGGTAATCAAAATGTAACATAAATAGCGACCAATTTAGTATAACTTAGTTTTATTTAGAAGTCACGAGCGATTTACGAAAACGGATTTTAATGTGACAGCAGTATCTTAAGATGTGATTAGCAGTGAAGTCCGTTTTGCGACACCAATGACTCAGTGGCCCATAAAATTGGATTTCCTTTTGCTTAAATATAGATTGCAATTCTTGGATTCTCATTCAAAGAATTGATGAAAAGGAAAATAATTGCAATACTGCTGACAGTGCTGTTTAGATTCTGTTGAGTGATATATATTTCGATTTAATTTATTAAGCATTTATTAGTTGCTATTGTGTGACATTAATAAGTTCTTATACCAAACGTATAATTGAATTAATTATGAGTTAAATATAGGTTTCATTCAGTTATATATCAGAGTTATCCAAAACTATTGTTATTTTATAACTCTAGTGTTTAAACTAATTCAGAAATTTTCTTATCTATCATTTTTATGTGAATTTTGTACATAACGTTATAGCTGTGGGAGATATAAAAACAATTTCAATAGAAATTCAGTAGAAAAACGACAGAAAAAAAAGAAATGGGAATAAAAGAAAAAGTAGACTGAAATTTTTCTAATATAAATCGAGTGCAATATCGTTGTGACTTTGCACTACTGCTGTCTTACATAATATTGTGAGCATACAAATGAAAAAATTCAATATCTCGCTCTTTCCACTCTTTCCATGAAAACATTATTTCGCATTTTGTTCTGCCCGGCGTCATAAAAGTAGCAAAAGATATGCACATTTTAAGAATTCAAGATAGATTTGCTCGATTTGTCTTCAAATATATTACTTTTAGATAACAGAGTATGCGTACCATCATTTATTTTTTCTTATGAAATATGTCCTTTATATTAAGATTATGTGATGGCATCAACTCAGTCGTAAGCATTCAGAGCACTAATGTTACGCAAAACATCCTAAATCTACATTTTTATTTAATTTGGACAGCATATACATAATAAATCTATTGTTTGAAAAATTATATACTTTTGACGAAAATGTATTAGATTTAAATAACATTTTCACAATTAATTGAATGAATTATTAAAATATGTATTATTCTTTGCAAGGTTTTCACTTTTTTGCTTTCCGTGTTGTTATGTAGAAATTATTTATATATTCATTTGTTAGGCTTTTAGTTATAGCTTAAAATTATTAATTTTTGATTGTTGTAAATAAATCTTAATTCGCAGTGTTTTTAGCAGTTATGGTCTAATTTTGTATTTAACCGAAAAAAGTTTGAACAAACTTTTACGGCAAAACCATTTATTTTAAATTGCAGTGAGTTTGGAACATATAATTCAAACGGTATTCGCTTATTTGAACGCTTGTTTGGTTTGATTATGTTTTTGGCATTTTTCTATTAATCATAATCCATATAATTGTTTTGCCAAAACACTCTTATAGATTTTATATTTATGTCTGCTTACTTTTTGTTCTTAGCGATTGGAATAACGGATATTTAATGTTCTTTTTGTCAGACTATTTTATGTTGAATTACTTTAGGGGTTTTGATTGATTCGTAAATTTAGCAAAAAATAAAAATTGTATTATAGATGTAAATAATGAAACAAAGGTGAAAAGTTATTCATTGAAAAAATTATTTAGAAAATGTAGTTCACTCTTCATGAGTAAAAGAAATAGACATTAAATATTAGCAAATTTTGTGACGCTTCAGTTTTTTGAGTAGTTATTCTTGGATTAAAATAAAGGTTTGTCTGTGAAATGTATAGTTTCACAAATAATCATTTTCGCGATATTAAAAATATAATCTTATTTGTGTTAATTCTTGTAAAATATAAAAAGATTTAAGTGTTTTAACAACTGTGAAATTCAATATATGGGAAGCAAAATTTATGAATATGTATGCTTTACATTTGTTTTATTCACTTTTAAATAAGAAAATATTCTTTTCTTTCTATACGTGAAAATTTTGATTATAACCCTGTTAGGAATTAAAAATTTTGTTTTATATCCCTTTTGTGGTACAGTATTATAAACTTCACTAATATTCTTTATGTTTGAAGGTTTTGAATATATGGCTGAGACCTTGTTGTTAGCTTTTTCAAAATCTCACTGTTAATATTAACCTAGAAATTAATATAGAATATTATTTATTGGCTGTAATTTGTAAAAGTGTGGCGAATAATTCATTTTTATTTATGAAATACTTGTAGTCATTTATTTGTGTTGTAATGATAGAAGTAGTCGAACAAAGTTGAGTCAAGAGTATGCCACTGACCAATGAATCAAATTACTGTTGCATTTATGTTGGTATTGATGGCTAAACAATGCTACGATGTTATTATATTGCATACTGAAATAGCGAGTGTCACTAATGCTCAGTCAGTTGAGTCGTGTATTGGCAACTGATAACTTTAAGAAAAATGGATTTGTGAACAAAATATGATATTGAATGTCAGAGAAATGCATTATATGAATATATTATGATATAATGAATAACACTTTTAGTATATCTATTTATATTACTTTTTAAGTATGAGCCTATAGTTTTTGATAAACAAAGTTATACTTTAAAGCTGGAAGACGTTAGAATGATTGTAATAAATATATTCCACCGTTAAATATATTCATTGGTAAAGATAAGGAAAAGTTAGCATATGACGCCATAAATATGCAAAATAGTTTAGTATGCAGTAATAGCTTATGGTTAGGTTTGTGATATTAGCATTGTATGGAAATTTAAGCTTTCATTTAATGCGCAATAAAAAATAGAGTGATATTTAAGATATTGGCATATTGTGTGTGATTCAGTGTTGTTATGCGTCGATATCTCTCTACCCCAAGATCTTTAACCAACATTATATTAATCTTAAATTGTCATCAACACGAGAAGTTCAACAACAAGCAGCTCTGATGATGCCATTAGTCATGTCATGCTTAGTGAGCTACTGATCCCATATCTAAAATGAAATATAACTTATATTATATTGTCGTGCAATCATTTGGTACATTCTTAAAGTCTATATAACTTTCAACCAGTATTTACGCAAGAGATGACTTAAACTGAATTGCAAACTGTATCGCAAACTGTATGGCAATTTCAAATCTCGCGCTATCATAGTGTATCGCTTGCAATCCCTCTATATTTTTTGCTATCTCACAAATTCTAAGATTATGTTGACATTTACAGGAAAAAGGAGGAGAATAGATAATACAGTATATAAAACATTAGCCGAAGTAGAGACTCTTGTGAGTTTTGTGTAAATGATCAATAATAGCAAATTAGAAGAAGATTTTCATGCGAATGGTATGCTTTGTTGAGAAATAACTTTGTTATGGTGTTGTGAACCCTCTGTACAAAACGAGTTGAATAATAGCTTACGAGTTAGCATTCCGTCTAAATATATTACTAGCAAAGACTAGATGTGTTATGTCTACCATTCACATCACTTCCTTTCAATGCATTTCTTTTTTTAGTATTTATTATATATCTATTCACTCGTTATTTTTCTCTTTTTTACTGCAAATCTTGTCATAGTAATAATGGGCATTTCTGTGCGTCCTTTTCATGTAGTTCTGTGTCATGCAAAAGTTAATATTGCTTTTTTGTGTTACCGTAGAGTTAGTTGATATCAATGCTATGCAAGAAATGGACGGAACTGCTCACTCATCTTCATTCAATGCTATACTTTATTCTGGTCACGTTGAGGTCTTAAAAACTCTATATATTGACAGCTCCTAAAAAGAATAGTTTTGGCTTTCGCACACCAAACTAAAATCAAATAATATGCAATCTTTTTTAGGTTTTTGTTTTTGATGGAGTTTGAGCAAACTTATAAACTGCGATCAATAGCATCGCTATAAGTTAGCTTCAATGCTACCAATTTCTAAATTGCTTTCTATGTAACAATTTTAAGTGAAATCTCATATCTGACACAAATTCTATATATTTTTATAGTCTTGCAACTCAGTGTTTTCTCATTAAATACACTTTTAAGCTGTTAATTGGAAAACTAATAAAATTTAAATCATCTTCAGATAAGAAACAAGATTATAAGTTAAAAACGTTTCCGAAAATCCGAAAAATTATCTTTCTTGTCAGAATTTTTGACCGTGTTTTCTGTGTTTTAGTTCCGAAAACGGTAGACACTCTAAGGTTACTACTTTCTATAATACAGATGGTACTCTCATTTTGGATTTTATAGTCTATTTATGTTGAGTGCTTTTTTGCATGACTTATTTCTGTTAATAAACAAAAAAATAATAGCAAATAAAAGTGTTAAGAAAAATTATAAATTAAGAATATCAATATATTCTTCAGCACGTTTTTACTTAAAAAATAAATTCTATATGTAAATAACTTCTAAACTGCCATTTTAAAACTGCTAAAACTTTTTTGTATAAATTTTTCATTTACCTAAATCATAAGTATATTTAATAAATTAATGATGTTGTAAAGTGTAAAACACTTAAAGTTTATTCCGGATTAATTGTTTTTTGACAAAAATTTAAGAAAATTAAGACAAAACTAAAAAATTAATCTAAATGTAGCTTTAAACTAGTGTTGTTTTTGATTTTGGTATTTTAATTTTGATTTTGATTTTTTTTAAATTTTGATTTTGAGTAAATCAAATCAAAATCAAAATTTATTTAAAATAAAAATTTTAAATCAAAATCAAAATTCATTTAAAATAAAAATTTTTAGAAAAGCAAAATCAAAATTCATTTAAAATAAAAAATTTCTGAAAATCAAAATTAAATCAAAATAGAAAATTTGCTTACGACACAACACTACTTTAAACTCTAGCGTTTACAGAAATATTATTTCTAGCTTCTTCTAGTATTTTAATAATTAAATTTGTTATAATCGATTTCAATTATACTAATTCGAAAAATATTTTTGAGTTGAATGAATATTACTAATTAAGTACAAAATATTAAAAGGCATGTGATTGCAGCAGGATTTCAATAATTCTTAATAAAATTGAAATTTACCGAGTAATTCGTTAATTAAATTAAAACAAATCCTTAATTGTTAACAGTTTAATTTAAGTATTTATTCGCAAAGTTAAGATTATTATCATGAATGCGAATTTTTAAAAAAGAAAACCACATAATATAATTCAGCTCTAATATAAATGAATTAAATAAACTATTATTAAAATGCCTAAAGAAATTTACTTAATTAGATAATCTCATAAATTGATCAGTTTGTATACTTTATCATTTAATATATGCGTGTTATATATTGATATTTTAGGTTGAATTACGAGACTTGCGACTACAAAAAAATTTGTTGCAGAGAATACGAAAGGGTGTATTCTATTCATTACCTAATT
The DNA here is from genome assembly GCA_034698365.1 of Steganacarus magnus. Classification (NCBI taxonomy): domain Eukaryota; kingdom Metazoa; phylum Arthropoda; class Arachnida; order Sarcoptiformes; family Steganacaridae; genus Steganacarus; species Steganacarus magnus. The sequence goes on from JAQIVF010000596.1 coordinate 9,864, forward strand.
TGCAAGAATTAGATTTGCAAATGAACAGCATTGAGATGATAGAGAGTCTCGAGAGTTTGGCTAACTTACAGCATTTAAATATTCAGTCAAACAAATTAATAGAGATTGGAGTGGTTCTCAGTAAATATCCGTCCAGTTTGCGGTTTTTGCAACTAAGCTACAACCAAATATCGCGCATTCACGACGAAAGCTTAAGCGGACAAAACCATCTCGAAGTACTTTGGCTAAATTATAATAAATTGCATCGCTTAACGCGATATATTTTTAGAGATTTAACAGAAGTAGAAAATATATATCTTGACCACAATGAAATTGCAGTCATTGAAGATTTCGCATTTTCATCGCTTAAAAAGCTTATTTATCTTAATTTAGAGTATAATAATTTAAACCATTTAAGCTCTAATATATTTGATGGTGCTTTGAATTTAATTGAATTACGTTTATGCTCATCCAATATTATGGACATTGAGCCGAATGCGCTGCAATCTTTAAAAATGCTTAAATATTTAGATCTGTCTCACAATCATATATATGCCATCAAAAAATATATGTTTTCTGGCAATTTGCCGATCGAACAGCTCATACTTTCCAATATGATGGCTGAACAGATCGAATCGAATTCTTTTATGGATCTCACTTCACTTCAATCTCTTGATGTTAGTAAGAATAACTTTAGTCTAACAGAAATTGATTTTCTGTTTATGCCTAAACTTACATATTTAGACTTATCAGGCAATAATTTAACTAATATTTTATTTGGTGATAACTTGTTCTCTCCAGTTTCAATCTCACGAATAGAATATCTTGATCTATCAAATACGTATATAAGCATAAATCAAACTAATAATTTGTTGCGACCATTAAAAAGCGTGAAAGTTTTAAAATTACAGGGAAATGATATTGAATCACTAACTCATTTAGACTCGACAAGTATAAGTGCTATTAAAGAACTGTACTTAGACAGTAATCAAATGGATAGTGTGCCACAAGCAGATGTTCTCGCTATGATGCCTAACTTAGAAATCTTATCACTTTCGAGAAATAGAATAAAACACATTGAAAAAGAGTCATTCAGGAATAGCACTTATATGAGAAAGCTTAATATTAGCAGCAATAGTGTGAGTGTATTGAATCCAAAAGCGTTTGATAATATGTTGTCGTTGCAACAGTTGGATTTGTCAAACAACGTTATTAGATATATTGCGATCGATGTGTTCGACAATATTCAACTCTTAGATACTGTCAATCTCGATAATAATTGGCTTCAGTGTATTCCAAACAATTTTATTAAATCAACACTTCCTAACATGAAAACGTTAACTCTTAATAAAAATCCGATATTAAGGATAAGAGAGGATTTGAGTATTATTGAAGGATTTCCTGCGCTTCAGACTCTCAGCATAGACGGAGGAAATCTTTCAATCATAGCTTCTCATGATTTTTTTGGATTTTCGAATCTAGAAATACTTTCACTAAAAAATAATCAAATCCAAAAGATATCTCCATCAGCATTTCGACCGTTACAAAGGTTAGAAACACTAGATTTGTCTGCGAACGAACTCGATATACTTCCAGAAGAGCGAATGAGCGGTTTATCGAACCTAAAAAAACTAAATTTAACGCAAAACAAACTTTTGGAATTACCGTATTTTAGTGCGGACTTACATGAGTTAGAACAGGTCGATATTTCGTTTAATAGACTCACTCGAATCAATTCATTCGGTCATTTAGCAGATAGCGTAAAGTATATTTCTCTTCGTCATAACATGATTGGTTGGATAGCAAATAATGCGTTTCAAAATATGACTTCACTTCAGTATATTGATCTCACACAAAACTTTTTAACGCACTTAAGTGATAGTATATTCGAAATAATTGAGGTCCGATTAGAAACTCTACTTCTATCAGGTTTTCTTAAGTCTATTATGATATAATCTTTAATCAATTTGAAAACCAATTATTATTTCTATAATAGGTAATCCATATCACTGTGACTGTAGGTTTCTGTCAATATACGAATGGCTTCAAGAGCATTATTCTCGTCTAGTGTTAGACAATGATCGCCAGCAAATAATATGTGCTTTGCCAGAAAAACTCAAAGATCACTCTATTTTCAGTCTGCATCCAATCGACTTATGTCCGATGCCAGTAATATCTCTATTAGAGATTAGCAAACTCGAATCAACACAAGTTTCGTTAAAATGGGAAGTTCAAAACGGAACGTTGGTTAGAGGTTTTACTATTGAATACTATTTAACTTCCGAGAGAACCCCAACTTTCACTCACAAATATCTGAGTTCGTTGGAAAGACATTCAGAAATCAGTGAATTATTACCGGAAAATTGGTACACACTTTGCATTGAAGCAAATGGAAAGTATCTGAGAAGTGAAAGTAATAAACCAATTCCTTATGTGATCGATCATCAAAAGCATTTTTCTGATTATATAACAAGTAATCGAAAATGTTTACAAGTATGTCTTTTCATAATTATTAATATATTTTACTCGTATTTGAATTGTATATTACCGAGTACTTTCTATTATTGGATGATATATTGATTAGAGATATGGTATATGTTTAGGTTCGCACACTCTCTCCGCGAAAGAAGACATTAATATCTCTTTCTACACTCGGCATCATAGTTGGTATCATTTTCATTGTTGTGCTAATTCTAACATTATGTGTATTATTGGTCGTATATAAAATTCCAATGAGACGAAGACGTGCAGTCAAAAACGATGTTCCAGAAGAATATATAACATACCGACACTTTTCGTTGCCTTCGTCTGAAAATGTTTATTCTTGAAGAGTAAAAAATCGTGTATTGCTCTGATTGTGAGCTTTAGTGAAGTCAATAATAATGTTTCCGATGTGCAATAATAACAAAAGTTAATGATGCCTTTCATTCCCGATGCGAGGAATTTATCCAAAACTAATTTCCAATAGAAGTGTTTTTTTGCTTAATTTGTTTTAAACTCAATCAATTTTGGGCATAATAATGACAAACTCGTAAGTCTTATTTATGACGTTGAAATTAAACTGAATAAATACTTAATGATAAGCTTACTTACGGTTAGGAGTTAGCCTTTTCACACCAAGATTTATAGATCAATGAATGCAATGAATTATTGATTATTTCTTTAGTTTTCTATCTCACAATCCGAGTGAGGAGTGAGAGTGAGATATAAATAGAGAGGAAAAAGACGTGCACAAAGTGGCAAACAGGCAAAGATGCTGAATGAGTGTGAGGAGAGAGAGAGTGAGAGTGAGAATGAGTGGAGGAGTGGAGGAGTGAGAGACTGACTGGCAGTCAACCCCAAACTGCGACAAATAGTGCAAACATTGATATTGCATTCGACTCTTATTAAAACATTTTATCACTCATATTCGGCGATTAACTGCTTAACCGTAGTATACTGTATTTATAAAATTATGTTTTCCGATAGAGTGTGTTAACAATTTGTTAAATTAAAACTTTATTTTTTATTCAGTACTAGTCTAATGATATTACTTTCTCGATATATTTATACGTACGAGAGTTACATATTTAATTAAAACATTGATTGTAACATTTTGGTAACAGCGGGTGTTAGAGTGGCACCAATCGCACTGTGGGCGCATATGTTATCGATTCTCCCAAAGTGACGATCAGCCTCAAAAAAATCTATAATTGCAAAGAGTGAAAACATTTTAAACTATATATCAACTATATATTGTAAAATATTGTAGTAAATAATTCATAATAGGATTCATCCGAGATTCATAGATTAATTTATTAAATTTTTATTTAAATTATATTTAAATTTTTAATTTTTTGGAATTATTTTAAAATAAACTTACCGTAAACAAAAAAAGTTAAACAAAAATTGCATCGTCCACTCAATATTTAAACGTCAAACATTGTAATTCTATCACTGATTTTTATACTAAAACTGAGAGATAAAATTCACTGATATAAAAAATTTTATAAACTTCTTGAATGTCGATAAATTTTATTCATTTCTGAAATTTTTCGAAAACTAAGTTATAAGTAAAATGAGGTCCTAAACATGTCATTTTGTTCAAAAATTGCCATAAACTTAAAAGTTACTGATTATATGCACAATTTTTATTTATACAGTATATCATGTTAATGCTCATTCTTTTAAACCATGTGATATTTATTGATAAACAGTAAAATTATAATTTTAAAGATATAAAAATATATTACAAATTTTCGAAAAGTAATGAAAATTTTTTTATTTAACGGATTTAAATTTATATGATTTTATAATTTTTAAATAATAAAATGTAATAATGGTAATATAAAATATTTGCAAAATATGATTTGTGAAATTTGCTAGATTTTTGTTATTAAAAAATTTTCGAATTAGTTTCAATATGCAGAATATGGAACCATGATTTCAAAAAAATCTTTGAAACAAATATTATTTATTATTAATTAAAATATTTACATTTTCTTATATGGATATATTTAATATTATTTATTAAATTATTTTAACATAATTGCCAACATTTAATTTAAATAACCATTCTTTGAAAAAAAATATAAAATATGACTATAAGGTTTTTAATTTTAAAAAAGATGAGGTGCTTGGAAATGATTTTGCATAATAAAAATATACAATAAAATATACTCCTAAAGTATCTACAGTATGGAGTAAAATATTCTTTGAGAAAATCTTTTGATTATTATCAATTTCTTTAATGTTTCTTTATAAATTATAAATTTCTTTGACAAAAATTAAATTTAAAGTTTTGTGGATAAATTAGCGATTAAAATTTATAAAATTATAATTATATTATGCTTAATAGTCATAATAATTTAATATTTTTTAAACCTATTTGTTTTGGAAAAATCTTTGAAAAATGAAGATTTCTTATTTTTCTCAAAGAACTATTCTTTTTGAAAAAATACATTGATTTTCTTTGATCAAAGAATATTTTACTACTAGATTACAATACATTGTCTTAAATAGTTCCCAATATCTTAAGAAAAACTGTATTTTAGTTAACAAATTACTTGTTCGCTACTTTACCAAACTGAAAATAATTTGTATTTAAGTTTGATACAGAAATTTTATAAATATTGACAAAATAATTTTATTTTATAAAATCTTTTAAGAGTAAACAGAAGATAAAGCACACAAAGAGCTAACAAAACTTTTTTGTCAATAACTTTATTAAATTATTCATTACAATTCTTGTTTAATAAAATAAATAACATTGGGTCACACAATTCATACTTTATGATATTATATTTTTTATTACACATATAAATCCATTAAACTCGATATGCAATAATAGACATAAACTCTGTTCAGATTTTTTTTCTTGGTAACGATCGCACAGTTTAATTCTAGATATAAGTATTATATGTCCAAATGCTCAACTGTAACACAAAAGCAATCAATGACTGCTTTTTATATGGATTTTTGTATGACTTTTGTGAAATAAGAAGATGTGAACATTTATTATACAGTATTTTTTGGTGTGAAAATATAACGAAAAGTCGATATTTTAGCATAACATACTATGAAACATACTTCATATCTGCATGATATATAACTGGTGTGGTCTCGTAATTAAAGCTCTCGTAGATTTCACTTAATAATAAATTCTTCTTCTCTTAAGTTTTCATTTTCATATTTTGTACCAAATTCTTAATACAAATATTCTAATTAATTGTTGTAAAAATATTGGCAGGAAAATAATAATTATGTCAACTTTTTAAAATAATTTAGATTGATTTGATTAAGTTATTAAATTTTTTGAAGTTATGAAAAAAATTTATAAAAAATATAATTTTCATTTTAAGGTTTGCTTACACATGTATAAATCACTTAAATAGATCAATAAAACAACTGTATAATATAATACTTAAGTAATAATTTTTCAAATTGTAACTTCGGTTTGTTTTCGAACTGTTAAGACCGCCGACAACTTTACTTAATCTATGAAGTACTGCTTTAATATCCTTTGATTAATAATTTTTAGCGAAAGCTAATATTGATAAGAAAATTAAAGTCTCCCAAAGGATGTAATAACTTTTTTAACTATATAATGTTATAAACACACTCTCTATATATTTTATTCAAACTTAAATTAGTTTAGAAATTTCAATTCTATAAAGACTAATTAGAGTGTTATGCAAATGTAAAAAAACTTTCATTGTTTTCTATTGTAATTCAATGTAAGTTACGCTCACTTTTATACATACAGTATAGTAACTAAAATTACTTAAAACAATCATTAATTATTTTAAAAATAGTTAATGAAAGTGAATAATGACTCGAAAACATAATGAATCTGTAATTAAGATTTAACTAAAGATTTAATTCGTTTTAAAACTTTCCCTAATTTTTTGATGTAAATTTTATTATTTATTATGATGACAAATACATAAGTTCATTATTGTGTCAAACTGTACTATGAATTGAAAATTTTGATAATAAATGAATTGTAAAATATTTTTTTTTTTGAAATTTCGTTCATTAATAGCTTAGAAGTTTCGCAAATTTTTTAGTCACATCATTAAAAATCATTTTATTAAGTAATTTAATGCGCAATCAGCACATACACAATCTACAAATACATACAATTATGTTTTTTTAATGTGAATTTGAAGAAAAGCTTTTATCGACTTTCATCGCAACACTTACATACTGCCTAATTATTTTAAAATTACTGTTCATAAATAAAGTATTTGATTTTCTTAACAAATCTAATCTCTATAATTGATTTTTATTTTTTTAAAAAAAGTAAATAAATCATTTTTTATTTAAATCTGTGTTTTTTTTATTAAAATACATTTTTTTACAAAGTTTGAATATATATATCATCAAAATTTATTATCAGAAAGACATTCCATAAACAATTTTTTTTGGATATTTTCCACAATATTCAAAATTTTTTAAAAATTTCTTAAGTTTATTTTGTAATAGTAAATCTACGAGAAAGTTGATAAATTGAATTTCTTTAATGATTTGATTTTTTGTGTTAATTTCCAAGAAAGTAATTATTTTCTTTCATTTCTTTTGAATTATTTTTTATATTTAAAGTGTGCGTAATATGCTCTAAAATACAGTAAAATGTAACCTTATTTTAGTTTTATTAAATAAACTAATGAATTAAGCACACCTGTTACTAATGCTATAAATGTATAATAACTGTGAGGACTACTATCGCTCGCTACGCAGAAGCTTCCTCGGGGGTGCGGTGGCTGTAACGCCACAGCAAAGTTCGATCAGATTTGAATTGAACCTTATTTATTACCGCCTTTCGACGCTGAACACAATAAAACAAGAATGGTATTTCTATGACGAACCGTTCTCAAGATATTCACGACAGAGTGAATTGAAATTCACCTGTATTGGTAACGCACACTTAATAGTAATAACTGGTCGGCTATTGACCCTTTCAGTGCCTGTATGGCACTCTCGCGATACTGTGCTTTGTTTCGCACACACTATACGTTAAAGCTTTTTACTCGCGTTTAACGCATATAATAAAAATTGAATTGCAATTAAAATAACGTTAACTTTTATTTAATAAACTGCTCACTTCGAGAGCCAAATCGCAACTAACTGTATATGAGAAATGACTCATAACAGTTAAAGAAAAATACATATAAGAGATCAAAGATTAGCGCAAACATAAAAGTTGATTAAGTGATACAAAAATAGTTTTTATGTGATTAATTTGTTTGATTAACAATGACTTATGAGTCAATTACTCAGTTATCGCGTGAACTCTTATTCCGCGTATAACATAACTATGTAATTACATCGCAACATTAATTTTAAAACACTTAGCGTTTGTTTGCTTATGTAAGATAGTAAATAAAGTAAAACTTTAAAAGAGTTTTTGAAGTAATTTTTTAAAAGTTAGTTAATTTTGCAACCAAAGCAACCGTTCGCTAAAAGATAAATTTTGAAAAGAAAATTGTTGTCCGAATTGTTTTTATAGAAATATGGTTCGCTTAAATTTTGATATGCATTTTTTTAGTTCAATTGTGCAGCACAAGTTGTGCTATTGATTTTGGCATTTGTGTGCGTATTTTTATGAAAAAAATACTACTATCAGGCAAGAAATAAATTTTGGTGGAATAAAATTTAATGGAAAAGTGAGCGAAAGATTTGAGAAAAGCTAGAAAGTTAGCGACTAAAAATGTGTCCAATTTTTAACGTGAACTCATTGAACGTTTGTTTTTGTTTGGTTTACAAACCTTTATGATCGTGTTATTGCTTAGAAAATAGTGAATTCCTTCTAAAATTTGCCATAAAGAAATAAGTTAGGATATAAAATAAAGGATATTTTCTCTAATTAACATTGCAAGCGCAAGTAAAATCTCGGATCTTAATTGTCCAATATTTTAAGATTGCAACTATGCATTGTTTTATTATACATCTAAAATTTTCGTTTTTGGAGAGCGAGAGAGAGAGAGAGAGAGAGAGAGAGAGAGAGAGAGAGAGAGAGAGAAGAATAAGTTAAGCCATTGTTTTAAAAAAATCTATTGAGTGTAACGGACACTTTAATCCATTGTCAATATAATCTGGTGCGGGGAATATTTATAAAAAAAAATAAGAGAATGGCCGGATTTGTGTTAGTATTTGCCCATTTTATTTGGCTATATGTTAGGATTTGACAGTGAGACCAGTGATTTATTCAGACAATTTGCTTTAAAAACGCTGTTCTGGCAATAAGTTAACAATAGAACGCTTTAACGATTTGAAATGGTTTAGTTTGTAGAGGCATAACAAAGCATAAACTTGATAACTTAAACAATATCAGTATGTTATGCTATTATACAAGAAGAATCAAAATAAAACCCTATTTTTTCTAATATAAGTTTTATATTTAGTGCAACAAATCATTAGTAAAGTTAGAGTAAAGCATAGAGAAGTACGCGAATGTAGTATGGATTAACTGGCAGTTCTACAGTGAATTGCATTTGATGCGCACTTTATTTTTGGTGACAATCAAAATAAAGAAGTAATTTATGTACGAATTTGCAATCAGGAATTCATTGACCGTAAATAACAAAATCGTTGATTCATCAAATTGCTGTTTACTTTGATTGTAGCCGATGTGTTACATTTATTTAACGGATAGTGAAACTCAATACGTGATCTGATACCAAATGAATACAACAATTATTCAATTTCAAAACTATATCTCTAAAAACAACTATAATCGTGAAATTTTGCTAATTTATTAGTTAATTATTACTGAAAAACATCGTTACTGTGAGAATAAATTGAATTTGAGTTAAGCGTCCAAATGTCTGGTTGAAAACAACATACATTGTTAGCAACTAACAAATAGGATACAACATCTTGTGTACTCTTACAGTAACAGTAACTCTACAGTAACTGTATCGCAGAGTTTAGCAATAAAAATCAATGCAATGCTCGCTGTTATTTTAAATGCCGTTTTAACTTTTGCTAAGTTTTCCTAAGCTTAGGATGCGTTTTACAAGCAGAATATGTGCCGCAATAACCTCCTTATGTCTATCCTCTGTGGCTTCCTTGTTAGTGGATTAAAGAATGCTTACACACTGTGCTATAGTGATCTGTGATCACATGCCGCACCAAACGCTGTCACCAATACTTACAGTTTGTTTCCTGTACTATGCATTAGATTTTTAGAAATCCAAACACAAGTAAGTGGTTTATCCATAATGAATAATGCACTAAATTCCTAAAATAATAAACAATAATGCTTTTAAAAATTATTTAAACAAGAAAAAATTTACAGTAAATATTATGATTTGATGCAATAGTTGTATATATTAATAATTAGGGTTATGAAAATCGTTAAAATCATTAGAAAAAATCATCATTTGAGCTGTCTTCTACCTATAATCTACTTTAATATATGTTTAAGATTGATTTAAACAAATCGATAATAAACGATTAACATAACCCTATTAATAATTTATAAATTTAATAATTAATCGAGACTTTTTAACCACTTTAATTTAACAAAATTTAAAAATTATGTTGCTTTTATAAAAGTAAGGGTAAATTTAACGATTTTATGTTTTGCTCGATTTCAATGAGTTAGCAATTCTATGGAAATATTTAAAGTTCCATTTTATTTATTTATCTTTTCGATAGCAAATTTTAATGTGGAGTACAAAAAATAGTTTATTCTTTTATCAAATTAAAAAAAGCATATCATCACCAGAGCCATGACATTTTCGGGAAATCCGACTTTTTACTGAGTACAGTAATTAAGCGGAAACTTCAGTAGATG
>JAQIVF010000597.1:0-20115 GCA_034698365.1 Steganacarus magnus
CTTTCGCTTAAGCGAAAGTTAAAGTCAAAATATATTTTAACTTCAGCTTTAGCTTTCAAAAAGCGAAACAACACTAGATTATAGTCACGTAATTCGTTAGCTGATCAGTAATATTTATGAAATATTCCTGTGAAATATATATCTATTAGTTGACAATAAATGAGTGATCTGTTTGTATTATACAGTAATGAGTAAAATTGCATTGAAACGCATAACGGATCATAAAGCTATTATGGGAGAAAAATAAACCCCTTCTACTTTGACGCTAATAAAATTTTTTGGTTCTAATCATTAAATAATTAAAATGATTATTTTAAAAAATTATAAATATCTAAAACCCTCTTAACGTATGATTAACAGTAAAATAGAATTTAACTTTAAATTTTATTTCTTCGATCTTTTTACTGCAGTCAAACATAAGTTATAAAACTATTAAATTATTACTTACTTTGGCTGTACAAGAGTTACTAACAACAGAAACGATTTATTTAAATAAATAGAAGTGATAATCCTTGAATGAGAAATAAAACAGTCTGTGTTCGAGAAACAACGTTCAAAATATAAGCTAACCAGTGGGCAATTTTAATTTTATCACTTAAACATTATTCTAAAGTGAATAGCGTGACCAAACCTTCCGGTTTAACCGGGAGTCTCCCGGAATCAATCGTTTTCTACCAGCTCCCTGTTAATGTCAGACCTTGATGTTCAAACCTCCGGAACTTAAAAATCAGTATTAATTGAAATTTTATATAATTTATAACAAATTTGCTTGTTTTAAAAAATTTTCTTAAATTTTTAATTTAATTAAAAGAGGAAATTCATGATAAATAAAACTTTTCTTAGTTTAAAATTATATATGAAAACATTAAAATCTAATAAATTTGAAAATTTAGTAGAAATATATAATTTTGTACAAGCAATTTGTGGAGTTCTTTTATTAAAAAGTTCTTCTGGTAAACTCCCGGTGAAATTATTAAATATTTTAGAAATACAAGGAATTTTGTTTACAATTGGACGCAATGTTGAATTACGAGAAATTTATGAAGTGTCAATTTTTGTAAAAATAGTTTTAATAATGGGTTTAATAGATTAGCAATTGGTATATCTGCTGCAATGCATGTTTTTGCTATGTCCATATTAAAACTGTTGTCTTTTTCTTGATTTTCTAATTGATTAGCTATTTGATCCGTAATCAGTTCTTGAGAGGCATGTTTTTATTCTTTCAAATGATTTTCAGATCTTATATAGTCATTAACACTGGCACTAATTGTGGTTTCAGTATTATTTACATATTGACAACATATTTTACACAAAATAGTATTCTTGCTTGGTTTTTGCTCTGAATAGTGTTTATTTACAATATCAATTTTTGTTGTAACTGAAATTTTATATCTACCCATTATAACTAAATTTATTAAAATTTAGCTCACATTTTAAAATTTTGTTTAGTTTTATGAACGATTTAACATTTGTAATATAAATATAATACATAAATATCGTTTTATAAATTTTTTTAGAAATAATATAAAATTGTTAGAAACGTTAAAAATCGATAGAATAGTTTATCAAAATTTGGTTTTACAACTAGATTAACCTTTAAAATAATTTTTATAGCATATATATGTGTTTTATCACTAAATCAAGTAATAGATAATTAACGATTTTCATAACCCAAGTTATAACTGAAGCAAATTATTATGTAAAATAATTGAACCGTTCACTTCATAAAATGTTTGGTTTAAAATAAGAAAAAATAATAGAAGATTAAATACGCGTCAATATTTGCAGCGATGCGCCAAACATTCATTCAAATTATTTTGCGTAACAATTATATTCTATCAAGTGATTGTGATAACCTATAACTACTTTTCGTATCCGTTTCGCACAAACCTTTACTTAGTTAACGAACAAAACAAATAATTGCTATCCGTTACGATATGTCTTAATTACGATTAAGAAAACGATTGTTTCGATAATTATCAAAATTATAATGAATTGCCAATCAGTTTATTCATGAGTGAAGATAGCTTTGAAAAAAAACATTACAAAAAGAAGTCATTGTTGCAAAATATTTGATAGCAAAAAATCAATAAGATGTGATAAAATATCACAAATTAATTAATAAATTATGGTTAATAATAAACAAAAGTGTTTCACATCCGTTTTTCAATAGTACCTTAAGTTTCAACTCGTTGACAGTTATAATCTCGCGTACAGTAAAACTATTGTGAAATCACTCACTTCTCCGTATTATACAAACTGTGGCATTAATTTTGATGAGTCTAATTCAAGCAGATATTTATATTAAGACGAATGCATTCACCAATGTTTTCATAATTATATGAAACAATCATTTAATTGTTTTCCATATTTGTTGGAAGATAATTACCCTTTTATTATATTACACGCAAATTCTAGTTTAAATATCTATAGTATTTTCGATAAGAATACAACGTGTGAAACTGATATGAAATTGCGTTGAAAATTGTAAACGAAATTCAAGAGTATTTTTCGTATCTAAATATTTATTAAAATAATCTAAACTGTATAGATAACGAAAAACTGAGATTAAAACCTACTTTGAAAACTATAATTATCTATGAAATAACAGCAATTTATTCGCTTGTGTTATTTGCATAAAATATCACTGGAATATTGTCGATATTGTTAGGCATTGCTTTTATTGACACTAATTGCAGTAAAGATATATTCATAAAATCGGTAAATGAACAGATAAGTAGAATTTATTTGTTACCGTAATATTATTACGCAAATGAATAAATCGACAACAATAAACAGCATAGCAACTGCTTTGCAACAATTTAAATTGATTAGCAACAGCATAGAAATAGCATAGCAAATGATTAGAAACTGTATAGCTTTCAGATTTCTTTCTAGATTTTAAAAACTGAAATTCCGTTAAGGCCTGAAGAATTTTTTGCAGCCCGTTTTAAATTATAGTTTTAATATTAGAACGTATGCACACTCTAGTTCTGAATTAGAATTGGTGATTAGTTTTTTTTTTGGAAAATGTTTAGAAATTTATTTTTAGGTTCTTAGACGAACCAATTGACACAATGCTCTAATAATTTGTCAAGCACTCAATTCTAATATCATTATTGTTTTAGTCATTAACTTATAACTTAAATTTTAAAAGCAGTCTTATGTTCGTGATTATCGTAAAAAATTATTTTAAAACGTTAAATATAAAAATATTGTTATGATCGAGTTTTTTTAAATGCAATACAATATTTTTAAAAGATCCCGGCTGAGCCCGCATATGTTATGCACGAGTTTAATGTGACAAATTTTAACGATATCTCGAATTCATATGGCTAAATATGGGTGCGACATGAGCGTCACCAAAATTCCGGGAGTTGTGTAACTGAGGCTCCACAAGACCAGAAGAGCCAAACGACACTCCTTATCCGCACCCTATATTGTCGATTCTATTACTTAAATAAATTAAACCTCAAAGTGTGGTGCCCATCTCAAGTTAGCAGTTCTCTTGTCAGTGGCACACTTGTCAGCGGTACTTATGTCAGTGGTATTCTTGTCAGCGGTACTCGATTGGCTTACTTTTTATTTAATTTTTACGTGACTAACGATTTTTAGGCTTAATTCTTGACATTTTTTTTAATTCTCGAGCTAATTTTTCAAACTAAGTATCTTTAACCATTCTGTACTTAAAATGTTCTCTATACGATTCCTATCACACTCTCGTGTCTTTATTTCTTTAGTTCGTTCGTTTACTATCTTTTCCATAATCTTTACCAATATTTGAAATTCGCAATTCCCAACTTTTATTTTAGCTTCTTCAGTATCTTTCTTTCTCTTTTGTTTTATCTTTTCATCTCTTTTCTTTTAACTTTCTCGAATTCATTTCTCTGATCATTTTTCCGTTTACTTTCCTATTCTATTTTTTGATTTATTTCTGATGTTTTGTATGGTTTATGACTTGTGGTTTTATTTTTATTTTCGTCTATCTTTTCTGATGTTTGTATCTTCTCCTTATGTTGACTAATTTCTTTACTATCTTTTTAAATTTTTTTGGTTGTTGCCTTACTTTTCCAATATTCTTTCTCATCTATTGACTTTTTTAACTATTCCTATAAAGCCTTATTTTCTTCATTTATCTTAATTATTGTCTGCGAGGTCGTTATTAAAAATTGTATTACTATCTGCTTGTTCTTTATGGTATTCCAATTTTTGGTGTAGGTCTTTGATTTGTGAAACATTTCTGTAGTATTTGTTGTTCATGCAGTTTTTCTTTCTTTGTTTATATCTTATGCTCTTCTTTTTCTATAGTTAAACTGTCTTCAAATTCATTATTCTTATTTACCAGTTGAATAATCGATTTTACTAATTCTTTTTCCACCATTGATACTGCCATGTTTACTATTTAAAGAAATGTGATTATAATATATGTAAATGATCCAAAAGTGTGATTAGTTAGGGAAATTTTTCTTTATACTTACATCTATTTTGTGTAAGATCTGTCCTATTTCTTGTACCACTGTTATTGGCACAGATTTTACACAAAATAGATGGATGCAACATGTTGGGACCAATATCCTAGTAGTAATACCACCATTAAGCTTTTAAGTTCTTGTTTAAACACTCCACTATTAAAGTGTCAGTTTTCAGGCCATAAAAACATTATAAACATTTAATTTTCTTGCATGAACGCTTCAGAATATCTTCGTTAGAATTTCTTGTATGAAATCTGCACTACAATAATTTTCATGTATCATTTAATCTATTTTTCAATTAAGTCAAAACCTGCGCCTGGTGCAGAATTTGCATTATCTGAATTCCCAAAACGTTTTACGCTGTTTATTTCTCTAATGACGATCCTGACGTGTTCTATTCGGTCTTTTCTCTCTTGATCTGTCTGCTTTCACGTCTTTGTCTCGAGTTGAAATCTCTTTCCCTTCTGTTTGAGGAACGTTTAATTCGCATACGTTTAGATATCGTCCTGTCATTTGATTCTACGATTTTTTTCCCGATTTCTGTGATCCTTTGAATGTCTAGTTATATTTGATCTTTCAAAGTGGCATCTATTTACTAAGTAACGGTTTAATATTTCACTCTAACGTCTGTTTTATGTAATATTGTACCGAGGGTCAGTCTCTGTCCTCTTTGATTACTTCTATACACCGATTGGCAATTTCTCTATGCTGTGTTTTTTTTATAAAATTTGAAATCCAGTCCTTTGTGTTTCGCATATCCTTAATTGCATCTGAATTTCTCGATGTTGAAATTGAATGAACTTTATTAATTCTAGTTTGCAATAAAGAGTACTTTCTATTCCTTCATAATGTAAACGATGTAGTTTTATTGTATCCTCTCAAGTACTCATAAGACCTTCCATCACAAGATTTCGGTCTTTAAAGATAAAACACGGAACGTGATAACGTATAGTTAAATAGTGTCTTCGACTTCTTCAAACTATTAGGTGATTTGACTGGCGCTATAACAGAGGTTCTACACTTGTGAACTTCGCGTATCCGATAATAACATTCACAAAGTTATTAGTAAACTGAATCCTTATTTTTTTGGTGTTCTAATAATGCTATCCAAACTAGATTTTTTTTCTGCTGCCAATGGTGCTGCTTGTTTTTTACAAGTAGTTAATTTTTATAATGTACGTTTAACAGATTTAAGTTTTGGGATTTTATTAGATAACGATGTGCTTGTCGCCATTATTGGTTGGGAGGTCGTTTCCATTGTGGTAAATGTAAGCTAAACTCCTACATTGGTAGTTTCCTCTTCCGATTTTTGTTCATTCCCAGTTTTACTCGTTTTGGTTGTTGTTTCATCGACAGTTATTGGAGTTGTTTGGTATTCCATTATTTCTTTTATGTACTCTTCTGATAATATTTCTGTTTCTTCGTCAGATTTTTAATTCTTTTCAACATGATGTTTTAGACGTGTTATATGTCTACTTGCAGAGAAACGACCTCGTATATAATTGTGACCTCTGACGAACAGTTTTAAAGGGAGCTGGTTATCGGGGTACAAATTTCTCAGCTCTTTTTAAGAAATTTCTTGACGTCGATGCGTCGATTCCGATGATAAATCGATGCATCAAGGTTGTTTGGCGTCGATGCGTCGAGTCCGATTAGGAGGTGATGCGTCGAGTTCGCTTGGAGTCGATGCGTCGAGTCCGATAAAGGGTCGATGCGTCGAGTCCGATAAAGGGTCGATGCGACGAGTCCGATGAGGAACAGATGCGTCAAGTTCAATGAGGTGTCGATGAGTCGAGTCCGATGAATAGTCGATGCGTCGTATGCTCTTGGTGTCGATGTGTTGACTATGTTGAAGTCTACTGTAAAGTCACACTTTGAGTTGGGTCATGCGGCAGATTCAACATTTACCTTTGACTTAACTTACTGAAAAAAGTAAAAATGATAAATTTGTTGAGATTGACGTGGTTATGATCTGCCTCGCTAATACTATTAGCTTCAATCACTACTTATTATTTGATTTCCGCTTATTGCTTGATTCACTATTATTTTATTCACTTCATGTTATATGACATCCACTACTTTTTTCCACTTATATCCTCTGTTTAAATACATTCTAAACAGGAAGTGTTAAGCAATCACCACATAATGCACATGTAAAAAATCACTCGTGTATAAGGAACATAATTCATTTCCGCCGATTAGAATTTAATTTCAGAAAATAAAGGCAAATTACGTGCATAAAAGTTAAATTTCCTAGGGGTATAATATTTCGTTCTCATTCTCAACGGATTTAATTAATCTTATTGTTTTTAAAATATCAAGTATTTTAATTTTATCGCCTCGGTTCATTTCCTATTTTTAAAAGATCCGGGCTGAGCCCCCATTTGTTATGCACGATTTTTTGTGACAAATTTTTATTACATAAAAATACGTCAATATTATATATTACTTAAATAAATTAAGATTAGAGCATAAATTCTAATAGATATGCCCGAACGATATCCGGAATTTATGACTAAATATGGCCGCGACATGAGCGTCACCAAAAATCCGGAAGTTGTGAAACTAAGACTCCACAAGACCAGAAGAGCCAAACGACACTCCTTATCCGACCCTTTATTGTCGGCCATTTTACTTAAATAAATTGTATCTGAAGGTGTGGTTCCAATCTGGTGTGGTTTCAATCTGGTGTGGTTTCTATCACGTTTGGTGCCCTTCTCAGCTCAAGTTAGCAGTTCTCCTGTCAATGGCAAACTTGTCAGAAATACACTTGTCATCGGCTCTTGTCAGTGGTACTCTTTTCAGCGATACTCTTGTCAGCGGAACTCTTGTCATGGGTAATCTTCTCAGCGGTAATCTTGTCAACGTTACTCTTGTCGGAGGTACTCTTGTAAGCGGTACTATAATGGCGAACAGAAATGGCGGAAGGTGATGGTAAAACAGTTCATAACTTTTCACTTTAATTCTAAAAAGTTAAGTGACACCTTACTCTCTCTCTCTCTCTCTCTCTCTGATTCTATCTGTATTTCTTTTTAGAGTTCAATTGTTTAACTAATGGATTCTCTATCCAGATGTTGCCACGAGTTTTAAATTTCTCACTGCCGCCAATAGTGTAAAAAAAATTTTCTCACGTAATAATATATATAGAATTAGATATTTTTTATTAGGAATTAGTTGCACTTAACAGCACAGATATTTTTTTTGATAATTTATTTGGAATCTATAAATAAGGTCATTATTTCTAGTATGCAATCAAACTTATTTTCAGTAATAAAAAAATTACATTTTTAAAGAAATAAAGTAATTATTACTTCAAGCAATTAAGTTTTTAATGAACGAATTTTAGAATCTTATGCTTTTATTATCGACACAACTCAATTCACTATATGTTAATTGTGCTAAAAATAAGAACATGTCATATATTTTTAATTATATTATTTAATTGACATGTCATGTGAATTTTATACTATAAGTAGTGAAGTACACATAGTTAGCCTAAAAAGCTATAGTGTCCCGCCATAAAACAAATTACTATTTTTAAGTAACAGTAAATATAATTATTTTTTAAATATTAAGTTTTTCAGCTTAAATTGATGATAGAGAGCTTTAGTTTTGTATTTTTAAGTAGTATTAGTGATGACAGTTAGTCTGTGGATCACATTCAATGAGCAGAGAGAGTGTGGCGGAGTATTGTATGATTTGATTCGTTATGTTTCGCGATCATTGAATCACTAATGTTATTTATACACTAATAAATTTCAAACTCATCTAAACTAATTTTTCAGACTAGAAAAACTAATATGCGAATAATCAGTATAAATTAGTTTATTATATTTGATAATGAATATCAGACTCTTGTATGGTTTTACAAAAACGTGGATTACGGTTAAAGAAAGTAATCACTGCACCGGAGTATTGTGCGAACTGATTCGATACGTTTCAGTCTCATTAAACTTTACATATGAATTTTTTAATTCGAGTGAAAATATGATCACTGAAATTCGTAATAACGTAATAAATTAGCAATTTCAATGTAAATATACATTATTATTGTAACATACTTTATTGTTTTTACTACTTTAGTACGCGTATATGACATTAATGCCGGTACCAATTCTCGAACCACCGTTAAGAGCGAATATAGTTAGTTATTCGTTGCCTTTCAGTTACGAACGAAGAAAAATTTTGACCGGTGTTAACAACTATAAACACACAAATTCTATTTTTTCATATTTGACAGTATTTAACCCGAGAATATTAATTTTTATGCTTATTTTCACGCTGACTATTGCTCTCATTTCGTCTGTTTTTTCAAAATACGTATTGATTAGAGGCAGTAAAACGACACACAGAACCATATGTAATCTGTATTTTAAAATCTTTTCTACAGTCATAAATCAAGGTATAGTTTTGCGCGTTTTTATTAATGATGTATACATATATAATTATACTTTTAAAATTTTTTTCACAGGAATTTCTATAAAACGATTCTACAGAATCACACTTCCAGTTATTATATTATTTACAGTATGGCTGTTAAGTTTAGTTGTATTAACGAACATATTTTCCGGAGAAATCACTGCGCGAATTGGTCTTAAAATTCCAGCCAAACAAATAACAACATTTAAAGAATTGACTGATGAGAAAACAAATTTAAAATTATTAATAAGTAAAAGTAGATTTACTAATAACCTTTCTTACTACGGAAAACGTGTTGGCAATCTATACAGAAATTTTCCCGAAAAAGTTATATTTATTACAAATGATAAACTAATTAACGAATATGAGTGGATAGAAGGTATTTCTAATGGAATTTACGCGTTATATTGCTTCGAAGTGCCCATTAAGATGATTGTTAACAACTTCGCTAAAATTTTGGATAAAAAATGCAAGTTTCGATATTTGGTCGAAGAGATTGATTCGATTAAACTGATTGGTCTTGCGTTTAGTACTCGACTCGATAAACAGTTTCGAAATAATTTCAATACAAGGTTAATCAACTTTAAGGATATATTTAATCTTTTAAAATTTTTATTGTATTAGATTTTCGCGATTCATTACCGCTGGATTGGTTAAGCAAATCATTGATAATGAATTTCACAGAAGCTCTAAATGTTTTATAAATATGAAAACATCTTACAGACAAGATTTTGTTCGTTTGGAGTTATATGATTACGCTGGTATTTTCTCGATTTTGCTCCTATTCTCCGCAATTTCTTTCTATATGTTAATCATAGAAAGCTTACTTGAAATGGTTTCGCATTTTAAATTATTACGATCCTTACGTCACACGTAATAATACATAGTAATGTTATCATGAATGTATTGTGTTTATTGCCTTTCACTTATATTATGTTGTACTGCAGTTTAAACTATTGTTTTCTGACATATTACTAATTTCATTCTATATAAGCTCTCACACACATTATTATAACGCATTATCACATTGGCTTTGAGATGAGATTTTACGCTGAGCGTAAGACTTGGCAATAGTCTCTAGACTAACTGACTTTTTAGATATCGTAGGGCTTATGCTGCTAAAAAAACTGTTGTTTTAGTCTTAAACCTAGCCTCAAAGTCAGTCTTACGCCGCCTATTAGTCTTTTTTAAAAAAACTTAAACGTCGCATTCAATTGAAATTTATGATCAATTTTAATGTGAAAAATTCTTCAATCAAAATAGAATACAACTAAAATGTGTTAATTCAATGTACAGCATTAAATCACTCTATTAACAAGATTTTTTAAATGTAATTACTATATTGTGTACAGCATAGAAGTTATTTAGAAAACTCTGTTGGTGCCTATACGTCTAAAATCCATCAAGTCTCAGGCTTAGGCTTAGGCTTATGAAAAAGGTTAGGCGGACAAAAATGCTCATCTCTACATTAACCGTTCACTATAACACGTCAAAACATTGCATTAATTTGTAGTTGTAAAATAGTTGTATAATTATATTAAATTCAATGACATTTTAATGGTAACTATTGGAGCATTCCTTTAGATTTGAGTCAATTACCGGTGCGGTGTCCAGTACCGCAACAAATTGATTAAACAATCATATTTAGATTTACCTTATTAAAGAAATCTGTGAAATTAAATGGAATATTGAAGTATTTCCAGATATTTTGATGACTTAAGAACTTTAGTAGTCTATTGCAATTATAGACAGGCAACCAGTCCTCGATTTTTCGGGTAGGAGTGGATCAGGTTTTCCAGACCCCTACTGTATAACTATTATCAAATGTGATTTTGTTCTTATGTTTTAAATAACATGTAAATAGTGTATTATTGATCACATGTTGTTTAGCGATCATTATTTCAGTCATAGAATTCCACTTTTTTTATTCAGTAATTAAAAAATCAAATCACGTTTCTTTATATTCAATGCAAAATTTCGCAACAGAGTCATTATCACTGCAAGTAATTAAGTTTTCAAATAAAGAATATTGAATCATATGCTAAAATTTCTGACAAAACTCCATTCACTATATATTAACTATCGCTAAAAATAAGAAATAACTCATATTTTTAATTATACTATTTTTTATTGGCATGTCATGTGAAATTTATTCTAGAATTAGTATAAAAATCGATAGTGTTCCGCCATTAAGCAATTAATTATCTATTATTGGTATACATATGTCCTTTATTCTAGAAGTAGTAGTAGTAGTGGTAATCGTAGTATATTATAGTTAGACTAAATATCTTTCATTTACTTAATATTTTTGGTTAAAATAAGTTAATTTTACTGTTAATTTATTGTGTGTATCACTTATCAAAAGTGATTTTTGTTGTCATGCTATTACATGAAAATAATGTATTATCGATCTCTTAACAATTAATTTAGATTATTAGTGTCTCTCATATGAAAACAATGTAATTAATTTAATTAAATATCGATTAAATTGATATACGAAAAATAATATCAATGCAAAAAATATGTGAGTTGAGGCATAAATCTGAAATATATAGAGGTATAAATAGATTTCATATTCTGTATTTGAATAGCAACAACACTTAATTTTATTGTTTATTCTAGTAGTCATTAAATCAAAATTTTATTTTTAAAATACGCTAACAGTAAATATAATTCTTATTTCATAATTGTGAAATTTTATTTGAAATATTAAATAAAATTTGTAGAGTATATTTAAAAGTAGTATTTTTTACTAATTTTTCACTTAAGTTTTCGTTACTCGCATATAATGCATTTGAGGGTATTAGTGATACCTATCAATCCGTGGGTCACATTAAATGAGCAGAGAGAGTGTGGCGGAGTATTGTATGATTTGATTCGTTATGTTTCGCGATCTTTGAATTTTACGTTTAGTTTTGTCACATCAAACCATTATATGATGCGAAACAATGCAACAAAACTTTCATCTGGCTTTGATATGTTCGACAAAGTTTTCTATAATGTAAGTTAAATTTGAAAAATTCTTTTGACTATTTGTTATACAAGTTTATTTTAGATCGCAGACATAATACTAATGCCGACAGTAATAGATGAACGACCATTAAGTGGCAAAATGATCACATTTTCACAACCATATAACTATGAAATTAGAAGAGTATTAATTGGTTTCAATGATGAATACAAAACATCAATTTTTTCATATCTACATTCGGTGGATCAGTATATCTTTTTAATGTGGATTTTATCGGTTCTACTAATAACATCTATTACTTACTGTTTTAGAAGAAAGTTATTAAACGCAAACAATAATAATAATAACACAAATATCTTTAATATATTCTTTTTCATCTTATTTAAAATGATCGCAACTTGTGTTAATCAAGGTTTTTTTTTATTATGGAGCAATTATTAATATACTTAACTAATATAATAACTATTTCTCACAGCAATTTCTATGAGAAGATATTTCTTGATTAGCATTCCGGTAATTTTATTGATGTCGGTTTGGCTAATAAATAATGTGGTGATGACGAACGTATTCAGTGGTCAGATGACAACTAATATGGGACTAAAATATCCATCAAAACAATTAAATTCGGTGAAGGAATTGTATGACGCAAATATAAAACTGTTACTCTATAAGGGTCAGTCTACGAACGGTCTGTCATCATATGGCGAAGTGATTGATAACGTGTATAAAAACTCCCGAAATAATAGCTATTCAATTATTGCACGACAGAATATGGTAAATGAATTTGAATGGTTAATTGGTGTGAATAATAGAACGTATGCATACTATGGTTACGAAATGGGGATTAAAACAATGGTCATCAGTTTTTTTAAAAAGTTTAAAATAGATTGCGCTTTTAGGTATTTAGACGAACAAATTGACACAATTAAGATGCAAGCGCTTTCATGGACCACAAGATTTAATGAAGATTTTAGTGATAAATTACATGCCAGGTATACTTTATAGGAAACAAAATTTAAATAGAAATAATATCGTGAATAATATAATAATTAATAGAGTATCGCGATATATCACAACTGGAATCATTGATTTTGCAATCAATAAAATCACACAAACCGGAGAGAAATGCTTTGTGAACATTAGAAACTATTATCTTGATTTCGATAATTTAGTTGTTGAAGATTACATCGGAGTTTTATCAATATTAATAATTGGTTTCGGTATTTCTATCACAATTTTTATTGTTGAAATAATATCTGGCATAATCTTGAAATGTACAGCAATTTATTTTAATGAGTAGTGCATATTGTTTATTAGATATAAATAGAACAATTTAACAAAAATTAAATTAAATGAAAAATTCTCTATTTGTGCTATTGTGCACTCTACTCAAATGAGTGGTGAATAGTGATGGAGATAAGCTCAAGCTCACTTAAGCTCAATGCAAGCTCGTCAGAACATTTTGAGATTATAAGACTAACTCAAAGCTCAGACATATTGAGCTTAAGCTCAGTAAATTAAAGCTCATACTTCTGATACCGAGCTTATGTAAATTATTTTAATGTAAATTCCGAATAGTTTCACATTACATTTAGGTGTTGCACACATAAGTACAAAATTTTTAGAAAATAATACATTGTGATTTAGTGCAAAATTTCGCAACAGAGTCATTATCACTGCAAGTAATTAAGTTTTTAAAAATAAATAATTTTGAATCATATGCTAAAATTACTGACACAACTCCTTACACTATATATTAATATCGCTAAAAATAAGAAATAATTCATATTTTTAATTATATTATTATTTTATTGGCATGTCATGTGAAATATATTCTAGAATTAATATAAAAATCGATAGTGTCCTGCCATTAAGCAATTAATTATCTATTATTGGTATACATATGTCCTTTATTCTAGAAGTAGTAGTAGTGGTAACTGTAGTATATTATAGTTAGTCTAAATATCTTTAATTTATTTAATATTTTTCGCTAAAATAATTTAATTTTACTGTTAATTTATTGTGTGAATCACTTATCAAAAGTGATTTTTGTTGTCATGCTATAACATGAAAATAATGTATCATCGATAGTGCAACAATTAAATTAGATTATTAGTGTCTCTCACAATGAAAACAATATAATTTATTTAATTAAATATCGATTAAATTGATATACGAAAAATAATATCAATGCAAAAAATATATGAGTTGAGGCATAAATCTGAAATATATAGAGGTATAAATAGATTTTATATTCTGTATTTGAATAGCAACAACAATTAATTTTATTGTTTATTCTAGTAGTTATTAAATCAAAATTTTATTTTTAAAATACGCTAACAGTAAATATAATTGTTATTTCAAAATTGTGAAATTTTATAAATAAAAAATATTAATTAAAATTTATACAGTATATTTAAAAGTAGTAATTTTTACAAAGAATTTTTCACTTAAGTTTTCGATACTTGCAGAAAGTACAGAACATATAATGCATTTGAGAGTATTAGTGATAGCAATCAATCCGTGGGTCACATTCAATGAGCAGAGAGAGTGTGGCGGAGTATTGTATGATTTGATTCGATATGTTTCGCGATCTTTGAATTTTACGTATAGTTTTGTCACATCAAATCATTATATGATGCGAAACAATGCTACAAAAATTTCATCTGGCTTTGATATGTTCGACAAAATCTACTATAATGTAAGTTATTTGAAAAATTAATTTAAATTTTTGTTAAACAAGTTTTATTTAGATCGCAGACATAATACTAATTCCAACACCAATATTCGAGCGTGCGATCAATGAGAAAATGATCAAATTTTCACAGCCATACATCTATGACACCAGAAGAGTATTAATTGGTTTCAATGATGCATACAAAACATCAATTTTTTCATATCTACATTTTGTGTATCCATATAATTTTTTATTGTGGATTTTATCGCTTCTACTGATGACATCTATTACATACTGTTTTAGAAGAAAGTTATTAAACGCAAACAATAATAATAATAATAACACAAATAGCTTTTATATTTTATTCAGTCTCTTATTCAAAATGATCGCAACTTGCGTTAATCAATGTATGTGATTATCAATTATTAGCAATTTTTTAATAACATATAAATATTAATAATTATTTCTCACAGCAATTTCAGTGCGAAGATATTTCTTGATTAGCATTCCGGTCATTATTTTGATGTCGGTTTGGTTGACATGAATAATGTGGTAATGACTAGGGCAGTGAAAATCGTTAACTAACGATTTTTATAAACTTAAGAATTTTGTTACTTAATGTATCTTAAATGTATATTTACTGATAAGTGATTTAAAAATAACTTAATTTTTTTAAACGATTCTAACGATTTTAACGATTTTGAATATAACTAACGATTGAGAATATATCTAACGATATTGATGTAAATATTGTATAACATAGTGAAATATGTTTTTATCTTTTTGTAAACGTTAATAATATAATCAAAAGTAATTATGGGCAGAGACAGTTTCATTAATCACCAAAATTGATCGGAGCATCAAATCGCATCCAGAGTTAAAACGTGACAAGAATAAAATAATTTGTTTAGTTTGTGCTGTCAAAGTGTAAATTATAGTGAAAAAACTATTTGTATACGTGTTAGTGAACATTTAAAATCAGACACACCTTTGAAAAATATTGATAAACCTAAACAAATATTAATTAATGAATTTATTTCAACTCAAAGTGAAAAACGGCAAAAAGAAATCACATTTAATTCAGAATTGGCCAAATCATTTATATCAGCAGATATTCCGTTGCACAAGTTACTCAACCCATCATTAAGAGATTTTTTAAGTAAATGGACTCAACAAAAAATACCACATCCGTCGACATTATGACCGTTAGTAAAAGATGAATATGTGGCTAAAATTGAGACAATTAAAAATATAACATCAGAAAATTCAGTCTAAATGATTGTTGATGAAACAACAGATAGTTCGCAAAGATTTGTTGTCAATGTTATGATTGGTCTATTGAATGGGAAATCTACAAAATCTATGTTGTTAGACACAAGATTCGTTGAAAAATCAGACAGTTAAACAATTAAAAATGTTATTCTTAATTGCTGTGCAATAGTTTGGCCCGCAAAAAACCGATATCCGTTACTGGAAGTAATTATTTCGGATCAAGCTGCTTATATGATATCAGCGATGAAAAAACTTAAAAATATGAAAATTATTTTTCCGAATCTTAATCATATAACTTGCTTAGCTCATTCATTAAATGTTGTCGCAAATGATATTGAAAAAAATAATTCTTTGGTCAATGATTATTTAGTACAGTGCAAAAAAGTTCTTCTAAAATCTAACATAAGAAAATGGGATTTTAAAGAAAAAACTGATTTACAATTACCGCCAGTACTAATAAGGACTAGATGGGGCATATGGCTAAACGCAGTTGAATACCATATAAAAAACTTTGACAAAATAAAAAAATTTATGATTGATTATAAACCGAAAACACATACAGAAGCGCATAACAAATTAAAGAAAATTCTAACAAAAAAATCAACTCAGTTAGAAAAACAACTTTATGATCTGCGAAACTTAGTCAAGTTATCTGATTTGATAAAGAATTTAGAGAAAAGCGAATTATCAATTACATCTCAATTAGATATTATTAATGAAGCTAAAGATATTTTAAATGGCACTAAATATTCTAAAAAATTAGAAAATTCATTCGCAAAAAATCCGGATTTAATTTCATTCACATCAAAACAAGTGAATCTCAGATAAAATTAAGCATGAATTCTGTCCATTAGTTTCTGTAGATGTGGAGAGATCTTTTTCTAAATACAAATCTTTTCTCCGTGATAACAGAAAGAGTTTTAAAGAAGAAAACATTAAATACCACTTTAATTATAATTCTTTTTTTAAAGTAACTAAAAATTTAAAATAACTAACGATTTTTTCTAACGATTTTTGCATTTTTATCTAACGATTAACAAACGATTTGGCATCTGTTTTTCTAACGATTTACACTGCCCTAGTGATGACGAACGTATTCAGCGGTCAGATGACTGCTAACATGGATTAAAATATCCATCAAAACAATTAAATTCAGTGAAGGAATTGTATGACTCAAATATAAAAATGTTACTCTATAAGAGCCAATCTATTCATCATAACGGTCTGTCATCATATGGCGAAGTGATTGAAAACGTGTATGAAAACGCATCAAATAATAGCTATTCACTTATTGCAAGAGAGACTATCGTTA
The DNA here is from genome assembly GCA_034698365.1 of Steganacarus magnus. NCBI lineage: Eukaryota > Metazoa > Arthropoda > Arachnida > Sarcoptiformes > Steganacaridae > Steganacarus > Steganacarus magnus. The sequence continues at coordinate 17,124 of JAQIVF010000597.1, forward strand.
ATGAGTTTTAATGGTTAAACGGTGTGAATAATAGAACGTATGCATACTATTGCTACGAATTAGGAATTAAAGCAAAGGTTATTACTTTTTTGAAAAAGTTTAAAATAGACTGCGCTTTTAGGTATTTAGACGAACAAATTGACGCAATTAAGATGCAAGCGCTTTCTTGGACCACAAGATTTAATGAAGATTTTAGTTATAAATTACATGCCAGGTATGCTTCTTAGAAAACAAAATTTAAATAAAAATAATAATACTAATAGACAGAGCCTAACATTTTAGGTAAATAAATATCTTTTATTTAATACAATAATCACCAAATTTCGATTGATAATCAATTTTTATAGTAAATGGACGCGAATAAAACCAACTTTTATTTACATATTCATACATATTTAATACGTTCATACATATTAAATATGTACGTAAATATTTCAATCAATTACAAAAATTGTCGTTTAAATCCGATGAGTTTTCGAGACCCATTAAGTTTTGGCAAAAATTTGATAAAATTTTAGATTAAATTTGCTGAGTTTGACCTTCTGATTCTGCATCAAAACATTTTTGTCTTTATAAAATGGCTAATTTTACTAAATGTTTGATTATAAATTGCAGTTTTAGGACTTAAAATTACATATTTTGTTAAATATTTTACACTTTTTAAGTACATAAATATGTACATATTTTTAAGTTTTTTGTACATAAAATGTTAGGCTCTGCTAATAGAGTATCGCGTTATATCACAACTGGAATCATTGAGTTTGCAGTCAAGAAAATCACACAAACCGGAGAGAAATGCTTTGTGAACATTAGAAACTATTATCTTGATTTCGATAATTTAGTAGTTGAAGATTACATCGGAGTTTTCTCAATATTAATAATTGGTTTCGGTATTTCTATCACTATTTTTATTGTTGAACTAATATCTGGAATGAAAGTAAATTGAATGAGCAGTGCATAATAGATAATAGATATAAATTAACAAAAAGGTAAATTGAATGAAAACTTCTCTATTGGTGCTATTGTGCAGTACTTTACTTAAATGAGTGATTGATATAATCTCTTGGAAAATAATCGCATAATTTTGTGTAAAGCTAGTGATTATCGTGAAATCTTTTATATATGTTATTGTAAAAAGGGTCGTTCTGTATTTTAAGATCGGTATTGTTGTAAAAATGTAATTATTTACTAATAATGCGCGTCTACTAATATCTTACTTAAAAACTAAGAATATATAAAAAAATTTACAATACCGAGTCGATAACAGTTGATTTAGCTATTATACCACTATTAACAATGCTTTTAGCGATTATACCAAATATTTTAACGCTTAAGCAGAAGCCTAAGTCAGTTAAGCTTTTCTTCATTGCGTTGAAGCCTCACATCCCAAAATTATCAACGCTTTACATATAATGCAACGCTTTAATGCAATGCAGAAAAGACTAACTGACTTAGGCTTCTGCTTAAGCGTTAAAATATTTGGTATAATCGCTAAAAGCATTGTTAACCCGGACCAGATGTTTTATGATTAGCTAAAATCAGTGGTATAATAGCTAAATCAACTGTTATCGACTGTAAAATACAGAACATCCGTAAAAGGTATATAAAACATTCTACTATTATTAAAGTTTTATTCAATTTTATGAATGAAATGTTTCATAATTGGCAGTAACGTTATTTGCATTTAACAGCACAGATATTCTTTTTTGATGATTTCTTTTCAAAGTTTAAATGAAGTCATTAATTTTATTTTAATACATTATTACTAAGATGTAATTTTTATTACATATAAATGTATAATAAAAACAAAATAAAAATATTGCAAATACAACACAACTTTTAATTAGCATTAATTGGATAACTGGCAACAGTGGCGATATCGCACTCAATCATCTTATTTCTCGACATCTGTATATTACCAAATGAGTTGCACACGAATTCTTCACCAGACAGTAATTATCTGTTTAGTACACGATAGCAGTCACACCGTTATCTATACCTTTGCTGGTGCTGTGTGTGGCTCGTCATAAACGCCACTCGAATATAATTGAAAGCATGAGTGTGTTATGCATTTTTCACCACACAATTCTATACAATAGTAGCGAGAGCTGATTGAAGACTCGTATCACTGCCACACATCATGTCATTAAAGTTTCCAACCATTGCGCCTTCTGGTTCTTTCTTGTATAAAGTTTCCAATAGAATAATCATATTATAATGTAAATAAACCATCAGGAGGCGGTTTCCTTAGCAATGCACAAATAGATTGTTCAATAAGAAGGCACAGAGGCAGGGGACATATAGACAGTCTCTTATCATTTTTATCGTTAAGAGAATTGCTTACTGGAAAACATAAATGCAATGAAAATAAATTACTTTACAGTTGTAATAGCCATTCAAAGATACGGGATAATTTAATTATTTCAAGTTTTGTCTAATTTCTAAATGTTTGCGAAGCAAACGGGGCAACACTAATATATAACTATCAAAACGTATGCACAGATATGTCAAAGATTTTTTTACAGTTTATGAAAACAATTAAATTTTGGCATCGAATGATCTCATATGACTATCGCGTGATCGAGTTTAACACTAAATTTGCAATTATGTAAGATAATATTTCTGTAAAGATTACTAGAAAAGCAAATCCGCAACCGATTAATAAAATAAAGAAAACTCCATAATAGTCTTCGAGATGTAAATGACCGTAATTTTGATAATAGTGTTTAATCATTACAAAACATTTCTCACTATTTTGTGTCATTTTATTAACGGTAAAATCAATGATTCCAGTGGTGAGATAACGAGAAACTCTATCAAAAATAAATAAATATTTATTTATATCTTTCGACAAAGAAGTCATTTAGATTTTACTTTTCAATAAATACTACCTGGCATGCAGTTGACTGCTAAACACTCGATCAAATCTCGTAGTCCACGCCAGTGCTTGCATTTTGTTTGTGTCCACGTCTTCGTCCAAATACCTCAACGA